>KK117211.1:58308-75978 GCA_000611955.2 Stegodyphus mimosarum
AAGTGCTTACTGAAGAAGTAAGACCAGTGTCTGATCGCCCTCAAAATCTATAGAGTTGTTGAAAGTCTTAGGTTAAAACTAAGACTGTTTCATACTGTATCGTACTTGGTTTCGCTACGCTACCAATATAATACCAGTAAGAAATGTAAAAAAACCTATCGCATAAAATATCCGTGTTTGAAGATGCACGCGCTTAAAATGTTTTTCAGTTATTCTGTAAGTTTGACTAATAAAGTTGGTTGTTCTATCACAAATGGCGAGATTTCTGTAAAATTTCATTAAAAATACCTAATTTTAAATGGCTGACTAGCGCTGAACCAAAGTCATGTGGCGAATTAACCCCTTAACTGGAGACATTTCTCTGTTTCTTCCAATTTTTGCAATCCATTTTGACCTTGCTTGATGACTTTGGTTTAAAAACTTATTCTGCAATATTTTGATCATATTAACCGAATTGTTGATCGTGGGTAATACTTTGATAACTTTAACCGAGCTGTTGATCAGAGCAAGCGATGTGTTTTTTATGTTTTTGGGCAGGACCTCACCAGTTCAATAAAAATAACTAAACGATAACATTAATCGCGATCATATTAAGTGGGGTCTACTGAAGTATTTATATATTTATTTTTAGAATTCTAAATGGGCAGTTTTAGAAAACTTTGTCTAAAGAAAAAATTATTCCAAACATAATGTCGGTTAAACGAGTTTTCGATTCGAGCTTCGAGTAGTGATGATAACTCTTTCCATACAGTTAGGAAGAAGCAAACCAAATAGTAATATTAAAGCACCAGTGTACAATTCACTATAATCTGTTTCTACTGGTAACGAGGATCGGTAATAGTTCATAACTTCTGCTTGAAATTTCGTTCCAAGTCCTGTGTCTACCAACTGTCCTCTTTCATTCAGTGCCATTTTGTTATTTTAGAAATTGTAATGAAATGATTTGAAAACTGATTATATAGAGGGTGTGTTTACACATTTTTAGAAGGAATGTTTCGGAATTGTTTGCGATGCTGATGCGATGTGGTTACGATGACCAATTAAACAATAAACAATTGAACTTAACTATTTATTGAAGTGTCTAATGCGTTGCCTGCCTCTACAGGCGAAATCAAAACTGCAAGTGCGTATAGTTTTACAAGAGTGGCGTTCTGGCCAATATGCGCCAAGACCGGCGCCAAGAACAAGATATCGCCAATGCGTTGGAAACATATTAATCATTTCAAAAACATACAATTAATACTCAACATACCACCCGGCATTGAAGGGTTCAAACACTTCAATCAATAATGAATAATTAAATATACATTACAAATACAAGATAATTAATACATAAATTACAAACAATAATCATACAATACAAGAAATGAAATTACACTGTTAGCAGATTGTTGAATCAAAAACAGTCCTTTAGGAAGAATTCTCCTCTAATGGCAATATCGCTATTTTTGCGATTCCTCTTTTTATAGTTCCCATTGCTGTCTGCACATTTACAACAGTAACCTTTTCGTCTGATCCCGGGAAAACATTTACAATGCGACCTAGCAAACACTTATTTACAGGAAGGCCATCTTCCTTAATACTAGGGTACCTATTTTCAAATTTGTTCTATCTGACTGCCACTTTGAACGTTGTTGAAGAGTGTTCAAATATTCTTGGTGCCACCAATTCCATATAAGTTGAACAGACCTACTAATCTTTTGCCATCTAGAAAGTCTATTTTCATTTACATTGATTAATTCGGGTTCAACGATGGCAGTCATTGGCCTTCCGATGAGAAAATGACCTGGTGTCAAAGCCTCCATATCATTAATGTCTGATGATAATGGAGTTATCGGACGCGAATTTAAAATAGACTCGATTTGTGTTACTACAGTTAATAGTTCTTCAAATGTTAGTCTTGCGTTGCCTACTGTTCGCTTTAAGTGATATTTTGCGGAATTTATCCCTGCCTCCCATAGCCCACCAAAATTAGGAGTTCGAGGAGGAATAAATTTCCATTGAATTCCTTCTTCGCATAAATAATTAGCTAACCTTTCTTCAGGACGCCTGATTAAATTGTTAAGTTTTTGCAATTCAGCGTTAGCACCAACGAAGTTTTTTGCGTTGTCGGAAAATATAACTGCCCTTTTCCCTTTTCTAGCAATGAATCGCTTCAAAGTGGCAATGAAGGCAGCTGTTGTAAGTTCGGATACTAATTCGAAATGAACTGCCTTGGTTAAGAAGCAAACGAATATTGCTAAATATACCTTATTAAGGATCCCCTTTCTTTGTCCCTTATACCTTATGAAAAAAGGGCCCCCAAAATCTGTGCCAACATAATTAAAAGGGGCACTGGGATTTACGCGTTCTGAAGGTAAAGAACCCATAATTTGTTCAAGCGTAATTGGGTTGTTTTTCCTACAGGTAACGCATTCATGCGTTATTTTTCTGGTTAAATTCCTGCCTTGTATTGGCCAGAATTTCTGCCTCACACAACACAACAATGCCTGCGAACCTATATGAAGATATTTTTTATGATAATATTCTACAATTATATTGCTTAACTTCCCCTTTGCTGGCAAGATTATTTAATGTTTTTGTGAAAAACAGGTTGGCATTTTTTAATCTGTCTGCAACTCTCATTACCTTATTTTTGTCTAAAAAAGGATTCAATGATACTAATTTACTTTTGCAAGAAATTGGCTTACCTTGCAGCAATGCGTGGTATTCTGGATTGAATTCTCGTTTTTGACATTCCCTTATGAGGTAATTTTCTGCATGATTTAATTCTTCTGAACTTACCCAATTCGTTCTTTTTATGAGGAGAATTTCTTCCCTTTCTTGAATTTCAAACAAACCTGAAAATATAGCTCAAAATACGTAGTAATTTAATATAATTATTACTAATGTTTAAAATGGAGTCAATTAAATCATTAGTGTCAATGCTTATCAGGGATGCTTCAGTCACTATTCTAAATTCACTAGAAAAGTCTTGTCTTTCTTCTAGATGTTGACAATCAATGCTTTTAGTAGATAAGAGGATCTCTTCTTTCATCAGGAAGGAAAGTCCTTTCCACCAGAGATCAGTATCACATAGTTTGTCGAAATTTACTCCACGGGAAGCAAGATCCGCCGGATTTTTTTCTGAGCGAACGTGATTCCACTGGTAATTCGAAGTTAAATCTTGAATTTTACTCACTCTATTGGCACAAAATGTTTTGAGCAAATGTGGAGAGCTTTGAAGCCATGCCAAGACGATTGTAGAATCTGACCACAAATATGTCTTGCTGATAGTTAAATTCAGGAGATTCACCACCTTTGACACAAGCTGTGATAATAATAAAGCTGCACAAAGTTCTAATCGCGGCACTGATAACGGTTTTAATGGTGCTACCCTTGTTTTACTGCAAAGTAAATGGATTAGCGTTGATAAGATGGATTAGCGTTGGTAACACAACGTAAATAAATGGCTGCACCATATGCGTGTTCTGAAGCATCACAAAATCCGTGAAGTTCTACTTCAAGATAGTTGTCACATAAAACATATCTATTCACCCTTAACTTGTTTATCGATTGCATGGAAGCGGTGAAATTTTGCCAGTCTTTAATTATGTTTTCAGGTAAGGGTTCATTCCATTCCAGTTTTAACAACCAAAGCCTTTGAATGAAAATCTTAGCCTTGATTATGCCTGGTGCGAGTAATCCTAAAGGATCATAAATGCGAGCGATATCCGAAAGACCGTTCTTTTCGAGTACATGACCGGTTTCTTGACAGATGACTTAAAATGAAAGCAATCTAATCTTGGGTTCCACCTCAAGCCTAACGTCTTGATGTTCAATTCTTCATCTGAGGTATTGAATGAATATTCGGTATTGTCTCCTGAGCAAGGTAGGAGTTCTGGGTGGTTAGCGTGCCACTTGTGTAATTCAAAACCACCGCGTGCGAGTAATTCAATCAACTGTGATTGTAGATTCTGAGCCTCCGTCAAGGTATAGGCTCCTGTTAAAACATCATCTACATAACAATCTCGATGCACAACTTGTGCTGCCAGCGGGAAGTTTTTGCCTTCATCAAATGCAAGTTGGTTGAGTGTCCGTGTTGCGAGATATGTGCATTGGATGTACCGTAAGTAATAGTATTTAATCTATAAATCTTAAGTGATTCACCTTCACTAGATTTCCATAAGATTCTTAACAAGTCTCTTTGATGATCCTTAATTAAGATCTGACGATACATCTTAATGATATCTGCAGTGAAAACGAATTTATGAGTGCGAAATCTACAAATAATATCAAATAGTTCATCTTGAACTATCCCACCGTTTAATAAAATATCGTTTAGAGAAAGTCCACTAGTTGTAGCAAAACTTGCATCAAACACCACTCGTAATTTAGTACTAAGTCTATCTGGTCTGTATATCTCGTGATGAGGCATATAATACGAAAATCTAGCGTTATCTAAATTAGAAATTTCTTCCGAGTGTCCCAATGCTTCGTATTCATTAATAAATTCTTCACACAAAGTTTTCAAAGTTGAATTGTGTGAGAAACGCTTAAGTAAATAAATTAATCTTGTTTTGGCATTGTCCTTCGACTCCCCCAATTTTGTAAGCCCATCATCTTTAATCGGTAATTCTACGACGTATCTCCCATCCTTTATTCTATAGTGCGTACGAAGAAAATGTTCTTCGCAAAATTGTTCTTCTTTACTTTTAAATTGGTTGGTTCCATGGACCTCTTCGATTTCCCAAAGCGATTTTAAGGTGTTAGATAAATCATCAACCGAATTAACGTGCCCACAATAATTACTAGAGTTCTTTTCTTGCGATATGTTCATAGAACCACTAGCAATGTATCCAAAGACAGATTCATGAAAAATTAATTCTTGCGTTTTTATTTATTTTTATTATTGCGCATTATTTTGGGAACAACATAAAAATTTAAAGTGCGAATGTAACTTCTATCTGCGTTAGCAATCGTTGTGACTACACTTTCTTTTATGTTTATATTAACTCTGTTTAATCCTGATACAGAGGCATTTGTTCTTTTACCTTTTAGGTTTAATGATTGAACACATTCCCTCGAGATGAAATTATTTTGGCTGCCGTTGTCAATCAAAGTACGGCAGACGATGTAACTCCCATTAAAGTTTTTAACGTGAATTATAGCTGTGGAAAGTATAACTTGTTTATTAAAACCGGAAGTCGTAGTCATTGCAGAGCTGCTATTAGAAGTGGGTTGGTTGTTTATTTCCACTGGCGTCAGTGCTGTAATTCTCCGTAGAAGGAGTAAACACATTAGCATCTGGCGAAAGACACTTGCTCAAATTAGGGTTTACATTACACGAATTCGATGATGCTGCTTTGGCGATTTCACAATCTTCTCTTTCTAGATGCAATGTGTGATGACATTTATGCCATTTTTTGCACACGTTAATGCTTTTACAAGAATTAATCGTATGAAGCATTGATATACAATTAAAGCAGAGTTTTTTTGCTTTTACAAAATTGAACCGTTTTTTAACCGGTAAATTCAAAAATTGGTTACATTTCAACAATATATGATCACCTTTGCAGTAAAAACAAGTTTTCGAATTTTCTGAAAGGGATGTCAACGCTTTTGAATTAAAGTGCGCGAATGTTCTTTTAAAAAGGATGTTAACTGTTCTGTTGTTCCTATTTCATCCTTCTTCAGCGATCTTTCCCACCAGCTTCTCGTATTTTTGTCGAGCTTTTCGACTAATACATAAAGAATTAGCGTATCGCTGAAACCATTCACATTTAACACTTTCAAAGATCTTATGCACTCATTTATATTGTCAACAAATTTTAAAAGCGAAGGGGCTGAATCACATGCCTGTGGTAAGGAAAGTAACTTTTTAATGACTGAATTTATCAGATCTTTTTTATTTGAGTAGCGTTCGACTAATAAATTCCATGCGATATCGTAATTTACGTCGCAAATGGATATAGAATGAATAATGTCTAACGCATCTGACTTACAAGAACTTTTCAAATATTGTAATTTTTGCGCGTTAGTTAAAGTTTTGTTCTTATGAACTGCTGCGGAAAATAAATCTTCAAATTCGATCCACTCTTCTATTTTTCCACTAAATGTGGGAAGCGATAACTTTGGTAATTTTACTTCGTAAACCGAAATGTCTTTAGGCGAAATGTTCTCGTACCAAGACAAAGCAACAAGTCATACTTCAAAAAGTATCACTGAATTCCTCAAAAGAATTAAGACTGATACAGGTATTGTTTATATACTTTTTCAACGTATTTCTTCGAAGTCCCCTGACGTTTTACTTATAGAATATTGTACCTTTGGTCTCTGGAAAAGATCTCTTTCTAAACACAAACCCACCAGAATGGAAGAATTCTGGAAATTAGTGAAAGAGGAATAGAAATCCATACCCCTAGAAATTTTACGGAAAGCCCTTCTGTAATGGAAATCACGACGCAAGCTTCTAGTTGAGAAAAAATGGTTATCGAATCGAACGTTTAAAAGTACTATTTATATTTTAAACATTAATTAAACGGCTCCCAAACTGTTCAAACCCACGAGTGACGGAGCGGTGAAATCGCTGAACACTGATAGTTCGATCCGAGGTTCGAATTCCGAGAACAGGTTGGTTGCATCGACGTTTTCGTGGTTTTCCCAATGTGTAACGTGTATACGAGCCAGTTTCCCTGAGAAAGTCCTCCACGAAGCAACCCTCCAATTAGACAGATAGACCTCGAGTGTTTTGGCATAATCAAATAAACCAAAACCAAACCGAAATCGTTCTAAAAGTGTGTCAACACCTTCTGTATTTGCCACTTGGAGAATAAGTTTCAAGCTGTGACCTCAGAGTTTTCGAGATGCGAACATCATTCATTCATAATTCTTTTCCAATAACGATATAATTTTTACTTAAAAAGATTCTAAGGTTGGAATTGATAAAAAATTCTCTGTTTTACTCAACTAACCCACAGACCAAGTGTTGTCTAAAATGCGTTTAATTTCTCACTGAGATCATTCAAAAGAATGATTACTTTGTAGACATGGATTTAGTTTTTTTAATTTTTGAGCATATAGTGTCCTCTCCATTATCCGGTATACCGATTATCCATCGGTGACACTCTCAGCCGCTATGCACGAGAGTTTGTAAAACACAATCAGTGCGAATTCGAGAATGCTCTAAAAACTGCCGAATTGCATAGTTAGATTTAGTTTCAACGATTGCTTCGTACAATTAGTTTTGAATGTGCATAATCAAGAGCATCGTTGCAGTCATTCATAGGATTTTGTTTGTTTGTTTGTTTCATACGTATTTTCGTGAATATATCCTTTTTACTCTTTTGAAAATTCATTTCAAATTTTAGAACAGGGACAAGGAAAAGTGAACAGATCACAAGAATTTCGCCTATGGATTTACAAGTTTAACTGCATCGCACCACTGTTCTGCAAAACACACTTCTCGGTCCAGGGCATACTGCGCCACGCCTCGAGAACCAGCTCAGCAAGGAATTCAATACGAAATGACAGCTTTCTCACCTTTCTCCTGCTGGGCGGCCTTCCATGTTGCCGTAGTCCGTCATGCGTTCTGCGTTTCTTTATACACAATTTTAAGTATTTTATTTCAAAGTTTTAGAATAGACAGATGAATTAAGAACACGCTAGAAGCGCAAGAAAGTTGTTTTAACATTAATACAAAAACATGAAACGAAAGATTTGAACACAGCGAATCGTCAGTAAAGCTTGCCGAAGAATATGAATTAGCGCCCAAACTATTCGTGATATTGTTCAATGTCACAAGAATAGAAGAGGCAGAGAGTGATACTCAAACTACAAGCGAACAAAACACTGACAATTACATTAGTCCTGAGATAGCAATGACTTCTATTGAAAATCTGTTGGACTTCGTTGACCAAAGGGGATTCGAGAAAATAGCACTTGCAAAAATATGCAGTGAAATTCGGCAAATATTTAACCCTTTGAAGCGCACGATATTATTTTTATAATTTTTTAACTAAAAAACTCTAGAAATTGAATAATATGATACTACACACAAATAATAAATGAATTAGAAAAAATCTATTCTTGCCCATTGATCTGTGGGTGGCGGTCGCACTGTGAAACCAGTACGCGTCTAGGACTTTGCAACTTACTGAGATGATAGGGGGGGAACTTACCATTTCCGAGCGCTGTTCCAGTAAAGGACGAAATATGCTAATTTAAAAAAAAATTATTTAAGAATCGCAATATATATAAATTTTTCACATTATTTTACAAAGTAAATCGTCAGAAGAAATGAAAAAATAAACATTTATGCAATTTTTCTATAGCAGTAAAAACATAAGAACCTACATAATAAGGACGTCCGGATAAATGGGTAAAAAACTCAGTAAAGTAAGGATTTTAAGAAAAAATTTTTTTGTGAAATCATGTTTTGTTTTTTGGTACATGCATTAGACCTACATTGCAAGTTTCGCATATGTATCTTGTTCTATGAGGTTTCTCCCTTGTACTACAAAGACTCTAGGATATAGTAAAAAAAAGTAAAGTACTCTAGGACTTGCATTTTACTGGAATATGTCCAGCGTTATTTAGTCTCTTTCTGTCTGGCATATGAATTTTGTGGTTTTTTATGTTAATGGGAGGGGCTTGGTCTTTTTGGCTTTGATACGGATATTTCGTTTTCTATTCGCCTCTTGTCCCAAATATTTATAAAATATTTTTAATTTAAATAAAACTTTTACGAGACTTCTATTTTTAATTATAGCAAAGTACATTTACATTTAAAACATACAAAAAATAATAAAATCGCATTACTAGCATAGGAAGCAAGCGTGTTGAGCTGAGAGAAAATTCTCTGAAAATGAAAGACCTTTTCACTGGCCAGGTGCATGTATTGTTTAGTAATAAAGTAACTCTGGGGTTCCAAAGGCCCTTATCTATATCCAGGTAAAAATACACATTCCTATTTGAAAAGCAGCAAACACCATTGTGAAGAGCAGTGGCGTCAAGGCGTGTCCACTGAGCCTCTAGAGGATTGTGATCATTGTGACACAATGCTGTAGTGGCTCAGTGGTCGCGCCCTGAAACCACAAAGCAAGTGCTGTAAATATACATAGGTTTTTTATATATGCAGTTTAATTATTCCTATTTTTGGTTGTTTATAATAGAAATAATGATGCGCGATGAATAACTTTTGAAATTTAAAGTTTTTTATATTAATAAAAGGAAGTTATTTTGTGTCTTGGAAGCGGATTTTAAAAGGCATCCGATTTGAAGTACTAAGACCTAAGAAATGTATGATTCTGCAGTCATTTTGTGTTATTTAGAGGTAAAAGATCAGTAATCAATCGTAATAATCGGTTTTCACTCTCTTCCGGAAATTTTTTTAAGTAAACTTAGAACTACAAAGTGATTAGGCTTTCATCGGAGCAGGAAACGGGTTAAAAAGGCCATGCTCTTCCCGTGACTAAATCTTCAGACCTTCCGATGCTAGCTGGATGTACTTCCAATTACACAAAACGAGAACACTCGGTGAGAAAGGCCAAAATTACTTTGAGTATTCCCGTCTAATTTAAAGGGTGAGAGGAACCAGTTGCCAAATCCAAGTGATGATGAAATTATATCATCCGGCCCTTTTAAAGCGATTTTAGAAAACTAACTGAAAAAATTAGCAGTTTTTTTTTCAGGAAACTTGAAGAATTAGCATTTTCAAGTGTCAGAAACTTTCGAATTTCTTAGTACGATGGCATATAACTTCAAACATCTGTTTGCTTTATAAGATTTTCTTCGCAGTTTTAAAAATTATAGTGAAAATTCATGCATATTAATGAAACTTCATGCATAAACTTCGTGCATACAATGAAACTTCATAATATATCACGTATGTACACAGATGAACATTTCTTAGGAAGTCTTATAAAGTTTGCAGTTGTCAGCTTTTTTCCACATAAAATTCTTATCCTGTGTGTCATCTTTACCATCATCTGCCTCTCCTCCTCAGTACATTTCGGGTGATCATGCTCTCGTCATCTTGACAGACTGCGAAATGATCAGAATTGTCTCTACATCCATCGAAGTCATCACCTCCTTTTCACTAACACAAATCTTCTCCGAATATACAAGTATATCCAAGATGTCCGACACGGGCGTTAGATAGCCTTCAAATCCAATAGAATCTTTTCACTCGATTTGTCATATAAGAACATGATCACAGGCCACAATTTTTACCAACATCGACGTAAAGTAATCTTCTTTACAGTTTTCCAAAAAAGAGACAAAGTAAATATGGCATCCTTCAGTGTGAATTGTTTCTAAAAATCGTGGACACTATTTTCAAAGCTCACATAGGGACACATAAAAAGAAATCGGTAGTTCATCTTTATATTCCATGTCGTTCCTTGATTTACTAGTTGGATAAGGTTTGATACAGTTGGCGCAAACCTAACATTGAATGTTTTCAACATTTAAGTCTTCAGATTATTATCTCCTTATTCATTTATTACTGTTTTTATTTTAAGATTTAAATTTCGAATTCAAATCTAGGCTTTCAAAAGTGCCGTTATTTGGATGCTGCCGGTTGATTAGATGCCAGTTATCAGAGATTTTACTGCACACTTTGCAACCCCCCCAAAAAAAATAGAAAGTAAAGGAAAAGGGGAACATGCTAGAAACCTCCCGTCCTACTATAGAATAGTCCTACTCCCGTTCTATTCTACTACTATTCTGAAAATCTCCCGTTCTACTATAGCCTTGTTCTCTGAACAGATATATCACTGGAAGGGACACCTCGCGGAACATAACAGCGTCTTCCAGGCAGAGGCCTTAGCATTGGAGCAAGCCGTCCGCTATGCCATTACACAGAATCTCCGAAATATACAAATAATCTCAGACAGCCAATCTGTGCTACAAGCAATCCGTAATCATTCACATTTTTCACAACCAGTAAGGTCCATACAACAATTACTTCGCAACAGCACGCATCTGAATATCACGCTCCATTGGACTAAGGCACAAGCAGGATATGCAGGGAATGAGCTCGTTGATTCTCTAGCCAAACAAGCGGCTTCTAATATAGGGGCTACCCAATGCTACTTTCCGGCACCAAGATCCTACCTTAAGCGCCGTATTCTGAACATTTCCCTACAAAAATGGCAAATGGAATGGGACAACAGCGACAAAGGGCGTCGCACGTACGATTTTCTCCCAAAAGTCTGCATAAATAGACTTTGCTCTGCTGCTCAGCTTACTAGATATATCAGTGGACATGGCCCATTCCCTGAGTATTTCTTCACCCGAGCCATCACGGACTCGAGCCTTTGCATTTGCGGAGCACAAGGAAACCCTGACCACTATGTCACCGAATGTCCACTAACCGAAAGATTCCATATCAGAATGCCCTCCACCAATATCAACCCATTCAGACGGTTTATACTGAGAACTCCAGCCCTACGACAGAGGATCTACAACATCATAAACCTGCTAATGTTAGCAGGACTGGATATTGTGGCCACGAACTAAGTAAGATCTATGTCAATTTTCTTCCTGAAACGGGCTTTACTCCTGAAACTTGCTTTTCATGTTTTACTCCACCAGCAACAGTGACAACGCGTGCCACTAATACCAGAATTGCAGCAGTAAAAAATAATTAATTAATTAAGTAATAGAGCAGTGAGATAAATAATATTCAAGCTTACATGAATTTATGTATTCAATGTAACTACGATACATACGTACTTTATGTATCCAAGAATTATTGTATATTACTCAACAACATTACTCAAGTACCCATAAATAATGTATATAGTAAATGCAATCAACTAATCAAATGTTTTTATTGTAACCAAGTATTCAAGCATATAACTAGTATTTAAATGCATAAACGGTATTCATAACATAATTATGTATCTATTATGTTTTTATTGCAATCAAATATTCAGGTGTATAACTAGCATTTAAATGTATAAACGGCATTTATAACATAATTATGTATCTACTATAAAAACGCACGTATATACTCAAATGACGCAACCCCAAATAATGAATGTAAATAGGCCTAATGTATGTCTTACCGTAATCAAGCTGTCAAATACATATCTAATGTATTCATGTAACTCTGTCAGGTATCCAATGTATTAATGTATTTTATTGATGGATCATATTTCATGCACTTCAGAAGTATTACTATTGTAATTATTATTATTGTTATCAAGCTGTCAAGTGCATATCTAATGTATTACTATTGTTATCAAGCTGTCAAGTGCATATCTAATGTATTACTATTGTTATCAAGCTGTCAGGTACATATCTAATGTATTCATGTAACTTTACCAGGTATCCAATGTATTAATGCATTTTATTGATGGATCATATTTCATGCACTTAAGAATATTATTACTATTGTTATTGTTATTAGTATCAGTATGACTATTATTAATATTAATATTAGCATTTGACATTTTATTATTATTTGTCTTATATATATGTATTATTCTGTATGTATATGTATTATTATTATTAGTATATGTCGATGTATCTAAGAATTATGTCAACGTGCGCCCAAGAGTTTCACCAACGCATTCTACAGCTAATATATTTTAACAGCTTATATATTATATTCACGCAGCTAATGTATTCATGAAACATCATCCAAGTCCGTGTTCGTTCATGCAACTTCACAGAGAAGCAAATGCATTCCCGAGGCAAGTCTCCTGGGACTCGATAGCTGCCGGTTCAAGATAATGGAGGGCGTGGGACATATACCTGCTTACCTTTGTTAGACAAGCTTAGTTTAAATTTATCTGATTGTTAAGTTAGGCCCAAGTGTGGTCTTTTACTTTCTGTATCCCTCCCGAGTTGGGAAGTTTGTAAATAATATTGCTTTAATAAAAGAGGATTTTAAATCCCTTTCAAGTGCAGTTATTCTCCAGCACAGTATCTACACCAGAACACAGCTGATTTCAGCTCCCTGTTCCAGATCAGGACTTTAAGAAGTTACTTCAAAATGTTTGCCAAAAATACTCACAGAACATTCAGTCCTGACACATGTATATGTATTATTATTAGTATATGTCGATGTATCTAAGAATTATGTCAACGTGCGCCCAAGAGTTTCACCAACGCATTCTACAGCTAATATATTTTAACAGCTTATATATTCACGCAGCTAATGTATTCATGAAACATCATCCAGATCCGTGTTCGTTCATGCAACTTCACAGAGAAGCAAATGCATTCCCGAGGCAATCCTCCTGGAACTCGATAGCTGCCGGTTCAAGATAGTGGAGGGCGTGGGACATATACCTGCTTACCTTTGTTAGACATCAGGTGTCCCCGTCCTCCGTCACCTATAACCTATAGCCTTGTTCTAATATAGGTACTTTGATACAAAATCGGACTTTTTCTGAAATCGCATACCGATTTTTTCCATACCTCCATTCTACGACTCAAATTGCCTAAATGTTAAATTTTATAAAATTTGATGAGAAACTTACCGAGAAGTTTAAAAGTTTGTCTTGTCGCACTTTTTTCAGTTTGTGCTAAGAATAATTAACTTGGCGAAATTCTTAATTTATGATAACCTATTAACTTTTCCTTTTTTTCATTTCGCAGGACCGGAGAAAAAAGGTGCATCGTTCTTTCTTTCAAATAATTTTAACTAAGCGCGTAAAGCATATTTGGCGTTATTATCGCTTGTAACAAATATGCCAAATTTCCAAAGAGCCAATACACAAATTCATGCATATCTTTGAAAATTTTGAATAAAAAAAGTCTAATTTTTTGCAGGTATGCTTAGAAATACATCTACTTTAAGGTGATGGTAAAATTTTGTAGTTTATAATTCAAAAAGTTTTTTGAAAAATTTATAAAAAATATTTAAAAACACGAATTTAAAAAATAAATCGAAAAATATCTGAGAATTTTATTTGCGTTGAACCTAAATTTCGAATTCTGAAAGAAAGAATCAAGTAAGTTTAATGAAAAAAAGAGATGGTCATAAATATTGTTGCGTTCTACATGTTTACGGATTTGGACTGTTATGACAAGACTTGATGAAGTATCAAAACACAGTTTATTCGTCAGTATTACACAGGACAGGTCCAAAGACGCTTAGAGCCGTCGAAAAACTACGATAAACACGCTGAAACAATCAGCAACGCAGTGTTCAGGCTATAACGGTGAAGACGGCTTCACGGCAAAGCACTAAAGTTCGGCTCCCGACTCGATGGATGCCTCTGAAGCTAATTTCTAAACTCAAGACACCACTACTGAACTCAGAGCATATGCCAGATACTCAAGACGCATTTCACGATAAACTGCTACTCCGCGTACAGGCAAGGTTTATGTAGCTTTTGACCGGCTTTCGAGAACATTCTCCGGTAAACCGGTAAGAATTTCTTCTAGAATGTTCTCGCTCCGTTTATGGTATATCTCCAGTTTTGTCTCCAAATGTCGTCAGATGGGCGATTTCGAGCCAAATCCGTAAACTTGCCTTTCCTTGTCACTTTGGGAAGCTATATTACCGCAGCTGAGCTTTACATAACAATATGTACTAATTTTAGTTAGGAGCTAAAATTGTGACTGCTAATTTTTTAGAAACTTGTAAGGTTTTAGTTTAAACTAACAAGGTTTTATGTTAATTTCTCTTTCCTATGAGCTCTTATTTCAACTTCCCGTTAGAATGAGCGCGCGTTTCAGCTTTATGCTAATTTGAGGTGGAGCCAACTTTTGTATTTAAAAGGTTAGCAAAGAACTTCTCGGTGTGAGAGAGCTTTTAGTCTCAGATCACTGCGGCTCTGTTCGACGTCCACCTGACCAGCTAGTATTTAAATTCTAAGCCATAGCGCTGTTACTCTAATACTTATTGAAGTAATTTAAGTGCGTTAGTATTAGCTAAGTCTTGCTATGCACCATTGATAGTTTAGCATAGAGGCCAACTTCGCGTTTATAGCTCTGAGAGCAACGACTTCTTAATTTTCTACTTAACTTTATTTTAAATTATTTGATTGTTCAGTTTAGACCCAAGTGCGGTCATTATTTTCTGTTATCCCTTCCGAGTTGGGAAGTGGCTGTAATTAGTAGTTTATTAAAAGGGTAACTTTAAAACCCTCCTTGCGTGAAGTTATTCTACCACTTCCACTGAACATAGCTGCATTCAGCTCCCTGTTGAAGATCAGGACATTATTAACACGCTTAAGACCATGTTCGCCAAAAGTATGCACAGAACACTCAGTCCTAACAAACTACTCGTGTAATTTTGGCATAATTTGAGTCGTGGAATCGAAATATGGAAACATTAAGTATGTCATTTCAGAAGAAATGTCGATTTTATATCAGAAGGACAAGCTATACAATAAATCTAATATATGTATATCCGAAGTTGAGGTTTCCAGACATGAAATCCGCAAGTTAAATTTCACCAATTGGCCCAATAGAGCGGAAAATATAGAATTGCCTCATTTTTTTCTGGGCAAGGTGTACATTTAAAATGTCAGGACTGAACGTTCGTTGCATATTCTTGGCGAATATCTTCGTGAAGTAGTTAAAGTCCTGATCTTGAACAGGGAGCTGAATGCAGCTATGTTCTGTGGTAGAAAACTGTGGTTAAGTGGTAAAAGAACTGCACTTAAGAAGGATTTAAAATCCTCTTTTATTAAACCACAATTATATACAGCCACTTTCCAACTGGGGAAGGATACAGAAAATAATGACCGCACTTGGGTCTAAACTGAACAATCAAGTAACTTAAACTAAATTTTAATAGAAATTAAGTCGTCGTTGCTCACAGAGCTATGAGCGCGAGGTTAGCCTCTATGCTAAAGGGTGCGTAGCAAGATTTAACTAATACTAACGCACTTAGATTTACTTCAATAAGTAATAGCGTAACAACGCTACGTCTTAGAATTTAAATACTAGCTAGTCAGGCGAACGTTGAACAGAGTAACAGTGGTCTGAGACTAAAAGCTCTCTGACACTGAGAGGTTCCTACCTACCGTTTAAATATACTGTTTAATACCTACCGTTAAATACCTGCCTACCGTAAATAACTTGGCTCCACTTCAAATTAGCATAAAGCTGAAACGCGCGCTTATTCTAACGGGAAGTTGAAATAAGAACAGACAGAAAAAGTCAAATTAAAATAAAACTTTGTTAGTTTAACTAAAACCTTACAAATATAAAACTAATTGCGAACATTTATTACAATACTAATATCGAATACTGCTATAACAAGCTTCAAGCGACCGGAACTTCCATTTCTTACATCCTATTACATAAGAAAAGCGGATTATGTCACAAAAAGGTGTAAAATTGAATGATAAATAAATTAAAAAAAGTTATTATCATTACCACATCAACCAAAAGAAGTTAATAATAAGGTAACTTAAAAAATATTATTAAGGTTTAATTGCAATTACTGCTAGTCGCAGTTATTAAACTTACTGTTCATTCTTTTCCAGTCTCTCCAAAGTGTATGGTAAATTCATCGGCCTTTGTCTGAAGCATTTATCCAGACAGTGGCAGATAACGGCTTATTTTGAATGGACCATTTCACAATGTTTCTCCAACAACTCTGTGCTTCACCAGTCTCAGTTTTTTCCTCGTATTCAAATTTTTTCCACGAGCAGAAATTACAGGGTTTTGATTTTTTTTCATCGATAAACTGTACTTCTAGTAGATATCGATTTGGTCGCATCCATTTTACAATTTTTAGAATAATTAACCCAAAGGCGCGTTAGCTTAGAAAATCTATTAATTTCGCTTTGGCATTTTGCGTAGATTCGCTGTAAATGTCTGTATTACTTTTTAAACTGTTCCCGCCAAATATTATCGCCCTGGGTATATTTAAAGAAATTAAATATTGACGAATCAGCATAAATGTATGTATGTTTCTCGCACTGTGGCAAAGAACGGTACCTACAGTCATCCAATTTTGAACAACGTAATCCTCCTCCGAACATGGTTGTCTGGAAGCTTTAATTTGGAGTTTGCTTTATTATCGATTTCATATTTTGTAACACTTTAACGAATTTTTGATTAAGAAACTGAACGATTTCGAAGCGAGCAATGGCAACACTGTACGAAAAAAATTATCTCCAACGTGAGAGACTGTGTATCGAAAATTCTAAAGATATTCTCATTTTATAATTATTTTGGGATATTGCTGTTGAACTGAATTTTATGGGTTAAATGCGAAGAACATGATATTTAATAAATAAGGGTAACAGAGGAAACGTTTAAAAATTGCCCCTTTGGATGTAATATAAAATCTGAAAGCTTTAAGATTTTTGTTTTATTCGCACTGTTCTTAATGCAGAAGCTTTGCATTTACAATTTGCCATGCGGATGAATTTCTGACACAGTAATAGTAAGTTTGGACAAAGAATATGTGACAGTTTTGCTCTTCTGAAAAATCTGAAAAAGGATGATAATTTTGCCACCTGCGAGTGTTATCCTTTCTCGAATAAGGGCGCAGTCATTTCCTTCAAAATACATATGGTTGCAAAAAAAGATTCAATAACCTTTTTAAAGAATACAGAAGACCTAAAGAAAGCGAAATCCTTATTTGGAAGATAGAGCTTAAAGAGCATTTATACTCAAACAAAACAAACCTCGTTTAACTCAATTAAAACAAACCAAACAGTAAAACCTTTCATTTTCTGGAAGAATAATGAAATGTAAGCTACTTCC
>KK117211.1:76049-87884 GCA_000611955.2 Stegodyphus mimosarum
ATAGTATCAGTTTACAGACTTTTGTTTCACAGCTCACTCAAAGAATTGGACTGTCTTGATTCAGTGGTCATGTACACTATATGGTGTTCTAAGATATGCTTATTGTATCCTTATTCTCCAAATTTTAGCACACAGAGAAAACTGGAAGAGAAAAATGAAAATAAAAAAAGTAATAATAATAACGTAAAGATTTACCATCTTTCCAATTTCTTAAACGTGAATGATTTTAACGGCTAAATATATATATTTGTAAAACTTGAAGAAATTCTGGAAAAAATATGACAAATAAAATAAAAGTTTCAATCGAAGATATCCATACAGTTGGTTGTATCTGATTTTCATAGTCTTGCAGAAATATATCAGAAACTGGAAAGAACCAAAAGTTTCTTCCGTTATATCCAGGGTTCGTTATAAATCAGGTTCGTTATACTAGGTTTCTTTTTTCCCCCGTATGTATATTAAAACTACGCTCTTTATTACAAACTTTTCTTCTAAACAAATATCTTTCTAGCCCTTGGTTTTAGATAAGTAATGTTCGTATGTATCTACATGCAGGGCAGGAGCTAGGGATTTTGGTCCTCGCGAATTACTGCGGATCCTGCATTCTACTACCTGGTGCCTCCTTAAAATTCTAAAATTTTCTTGCTGATAAATTTTGCTGCATAGTGCCTCCTCTAAATTTTAAACATATTTTCGCCTCTGAATCTGCCGCTCAGTGCCTCATCTAAATTTTGTCGCATACAAATTTTATTCTTCATCGCGTCTGTAAATTCTAAAAGTATACTTCTCCCGCCCGTTCCGGACCAAGGCGTTTTGATTACGGAGTACCTTTGTAAATTAACTGCAGTTACTTCCACATCGTCGTTAAGAAAATCAATTAAATAAGAGTGAGCATGCATTCGTCAAAGGAAAAGGAAAGAAAACCATTTCGGGCTTAACAAAGGAGCTTAGCTGAGAGGTCCCATGATGACAGTCTGCGGTTTACCTCGGAAAGTGGCGATTAACCGACTCTTTCGTAGCAAAATTAGACCCATCTTACACGCTTTTTATCGGTCCCTTTAGCGTCTAATTTCAAGGTCTTAATCTATGTAAAAAATTTTCTGAGTTTTCAATTTGCTTAGCGATCGTGAATCCAGAGGGTAATTATAATATAAATTCGGCCACATTCAGGTCCGCCTAACAGGCAATAAACTCGTTCTATAAAAATAAACGGACTGGCTCAAGGGTAAAACGCACAAACGAAAGAAGAGCTTAAATTGCGCCCGAACTCACCGGAGCCCGGCTCTGATACTTCTTAATTTAGTATAAATCTTAATTTTAACGGAGCGCACCAAAAGTCCTAAGTAAGAGAGCTCCGGCATTTCTTAACTAAACGATGCTTCCAGTAGAAAATTATTTTGATTTAGGTTAAAATTAAGCGCCGAACAAATATTAATTTAAAAGTCAAACAACAAAAATCAGAGTTATATTTGCAGATTTAACGATTAATTTTAAATGAACAAGATAAGTGAAAAGTCTTTCATCTGCATTTTGGCAGCTGAAGTGGATGGCTCCGCAAAGCCATCGAAAGTAATCCTGTGAAAACTTGCACATATAACTCTGAATTTTGTTGTTTGACTTCTAAATTAATTCTTTTGATCTCCAAAATTTTATTTTAGTAATACATTCAAATTAAAAGTACTATTGTGACTTCTGAATGCATGCCTTTTTATTTCCTTGTACTAAGTAAAGGAAGTCTTGTAATTGGAAAAATTTCTCGGTATCATATATCGAAGGAAATATCCATTTTGACAATCCCCAAATATGTTTTGACAAATTTTTCTTAGTGACGTTTCTACGTACGAACGTAATAAAGGACTCGTTATTCGAAAATGGATTGCAAAGCGGATTTAAAATGGATTTTTTTCGTGACGTCTGTACGTAAGTATGTATCTGGCATAACTCAAAAATGATTAGCCTTCGAACATTGAAATTTTATGTGTGGGGCTGCTATAACATCTAGTTGTGCATCGGCCTTTTTTTATTAAAATCGGCATTATTAAAAGTATATACATATACCCACCCTTCTTACCCGACATATTGTAGAAGTCCTTACTCGGTCTATCCATCTGAGGGCTTCATAAATTGCGTAAGTTTCAGCCTGAAAAATTGAGTTCATATTTTTTAACATTATTCTGTTATTAAAAATCTCAATTCCATGAAAGAAAACAACAAATGCACAACCCACTCCACCCTCGAATCTTGAGCCATCTGTATAAATGTCTAATTCTTGATTTTCTAAATAAGTGCAATCATAAATAATACATATTTTATCTTTTGGATGTATTATTTCGTCATAAAATCTTTGAAAAGCATCACTATGCACAGTAATTTCTCCCATTTGTATTTCCTCAATCAAATTATTAGACAATAAGAATTTTTGATAATAAAATTCATAGGAGAACGAGAGAGGCGGAATGCCTGCCAAAACACTTATGACCTCAGTAGATGCAGTGCGAAATGCTCTTGTAACGGTCAGCATCCAGCCTCTCTGCAATGAATTTAATTTATTGCGCAACCTGATCAGTTCCCCTGCCCTTGGGCCCCACGCACCTATACCGTACAGTATCTTAGGCAAAACCACACAACTGAAGATCTTTTTCAAAATTTCCGCCTTCATCTGTAGAGTATCACCGCTAAAATTATTTCTATAGAATTGGAGTATCTTTTCAGTACTTCTATGAATACCTTTGAAGTGATCTATAAAATTTAATTTCTCATCTATTATGACTCCGAGATATTTAATACTGTTCTGAAATTTAATATTATTTCCTTCAAACTTCAATCTAGGTGGACGGGTTTTGACACCGCCTCTTGGAAAAAACAAACCATATGTTTTATCTATGTTAAATTGAATTTTTTCTTTCTTACCCCAGTCAGTCAATTTTCTTTCAACACCGACAAAAGTCTCTTGTATTTTCTCCAGAGACACTCCATTTATGATAATCAAAATATCGTCAGCGTAGCATACAATTCTAGCATTTGGTATGTTAAACTCGGCGAGAAGTGTATTCACTGTCAGGGCCCAGAACAGGGGAGCGCTACATGACCCTTGAGGGCACCCTTTGTAAATTTGCTGTTCTATATACATCTGTTCTGAAATGCCTGTAAAAATAACCTTCCTGTTTCTAAAGTAGTCTCTAACAGTCAAAAACAAATTTTTTGTAATATTGAGTTTTGAAATTTTATTTAAGACAGAGGACCATTTTACTGAATCAAATGCCGCCCTGACGTCAAAAGACACCAGGACAACATGTTCTACCTTTTTCAAATCTCGAATTGTGGTAATTACATTGTATAAGGCCAGATCTGCCGATCGCCCTTTCCGGAATCTATACTGGCAATCAACCTTACTCGGTCTTTGCTTTCGGGATCCCTGGACGCGACCATATACTAGCAATCACAGAAGTGTTTGAAATAACGAAAGTATTCATATTTTGGCAGGGCCAAATTTAAAAAAATAAATATTTTACAGATAGCGAAATTTAACATTTAATACAGTCTTCCGGTTTCTATACTTGAAAAAGTTTTATGCTTGTTACCAAAAAATAAAACTACAAGAAGTTTAATTCCTGTTCTACAAAAATGGATCGGTATATCTAATTTCAAAATTTGCAATTTCTGATGTCATTTTAAACTTGCTTTCTTATAAAAACTTAACATTAGATGGTTAGTATGATTAATACATTGTATTTCCTTCAGACGACGAAATACAGTCCATACGTTATTACAATACGTGCTGAGTATCAAATTATTGAGCTGTTCTTGGGGAAGATTACTCCACTTAGGAAGTAATGCTCTTCGAAATTTCGGCAAATACATGTACGAGGTGCTTGACGAGGTGCAATTCGTTGGCCAAGCATCTCCAACACATGTTCTATCGGATTCATCGGTTCTATCGGTCAGGTGAGAATGTTGGCCATTTCATACGGGTGATAACCTCAGACTGAAGGTATTTCTTTACAATATTTGCACGGTGAGCACGGCTGTTGTCATCCATAAACACAAATTCTGCGTCCATGGCACCTCTAAACAGACGTACATGTTGTCTAGATAGGCCTGCTATGGTTCCGATCTGAACAGGCAGCTCTGTTGTGGAGCCCAGTATAATTCCACCACAAAAGAGCAATCCTGAAACAACGTAACCGTGTCGTTCATTGACGTTGTCTTGGTGGTAGCGGGTACCTGGAGTTCTCACATGAAAGTTCCACGTGACTCAGACTGCAAGCTAAACCTGGACTCGTCGAAAAACATCACGCAAGCCTATTGTGTCGATGTTCACATTGCATATTTTCTACTCCAGGTTAACCGCTGGCGACAGTGAGTTGCCGTGAGCGGAACACATCTGACAGGCCTACGAGCATACAGACCAATCTGTCCGAAATCTCTGTGCGCGGTTGCCTTGAAATTGTCGTACTCATGGCTGAAGATATCTGACGAGATAGGTCTGATGCTGTGCTCCGTCTGCTTGGCAGTTACTGCCAAATACCAGTCGTCATTCGGCGTTGTAACTAGAGGCGACCTGTACTGTAATGTCTGCTGACATTTTAATCATTTTGAAATTCTTGCCAAAGCCTACAGATGACACTTTCGGCTATTCCAAGTTCCTAGGGTATTTCCATCTGAGTACGCCCGCATTCCAGGCAGCCGATAATTCTACCACTTAAAAAATCATCCGCATGCGTCCTCTGTGTCATAATTATTCAGTTGCGGCACTCAGCGGTTTGCAGAAAGCTTGTAAACAATTTTACTTCCAGTTCCAGTTGCCGCTATCGCCGAGTCTAGCTTGCTAAGTATGCAAAGCTGTATATCAGCTATCGTAGCATAAGTGCTTCAAGTACAAAAATGCTTGAGTGGGTCCAGAGAACAGGATGAAAGTTGGTCACTCCTTTGTCACGTGAGGGATGTGAAAAACACATTTTACAGAATTAAACAGTGCATAAAACACAAAATACATATTTTCCTCAGAAAATAGACCACTACTTAAATAATATTTACAAGCAAATGCCATGCTAAAATAGCAGAAAGTCCGACGGACATTAGAAAAAGAGATTTACAGTGTTTGCACAATATGGAGTTGTAATAACAATTTTAAATCCTACTTAGGGAAATTTTGGTTTTCGTTTAATATAAAAGCTGTGTAAAGGCGCAAGTGCTGATCTTCTTGCAGAATTTCATAGCTGAAGAGATTGCAATGATTCATAATGTTGCAATCTTGTGCGTTCTGATAGAATTACATAATTAATCTTGCGTAAGAATTTCGCAAGGAGTTACAATGTTATTTCTTTGCTACCATTCCTTATATAGACTTCTCTTACACTCTCGTCATTGTGACATACTATCGGCGTCATCTGATGTCTTCCTGTAATTTGCGTATTGTTCTTGAAGATGTGTGCGATTATTCTGCAGGTGAAAGTTTTACTTTAGAGTTCGGTTTCCGTATGATTCTGAATTATTCTTAATTTATGGACATGAGCATAATAGGCCGTACAAGGGAAGTAGTGTTGTGTCCACATCAGATATTTTTTTCTGGAAAACAAACCCTTGGATGGACATTGACGCCTTTAAGGAAAGAAAAGCCCCCAATCCACGTATCAAATTCTTGTTCTCCAGGAAGGATACAAATTTATGACACAGGTAAATTTTTAGTTTAGAGTAAAAGAACCCCCCAAATTCTTCCCAAGTCTCTTGCAGGCGTTTTAGAATGATGTAACGAAAATTCTCACGTGTTGCTTTGCTCTCAATTAATCTCGCATTCAAATAAATGTTTTTCTCCTGTCGCACTAAATTCTCCTGTCCTGTTGATACTAAAGCTTTGTTGGGAAAAGATAGTGGTCGGCAAGTGGTATTCTTGCCTCTCTTTGTTTTTGTATCTATACTCCTCCGTTAAAGTTACCTCCATCCTTTGTTACTGTTTTTAGTAACCTCTCCATTCTTATAGTGACAATTTGAATGTTTTCAGTGGTATGCTGGTAAAAGAATCGTCTTTGCTTTTATCATCTCTTGAAGTAGTACATTGCACTAGCTTAAATTCAGCCGGAGCCTGACTGAGCTATTTCTTTATTTTTGACTAAAATTGTTACTTCAGCCGGAGCCCCAAATAAGACGAAGTCTAGCATTATATTTTATTATTTAACTATTTAATATTAATTAATAATTTATTTATTTTTTAACTATTTAATATTAATTAATAATTTATTTATTTTTTAACTATTTAATATTAATTAATAATTTACACTTTATTAATTAATAATTTATTTATTTTTTATTTATTTCTTTGCATTTCATAAATATTTAGTTATTTCAATTACTAATTAATTTATTATTTTTATGAGTTATTTGTTCTTTTTTATTCTTTCCTAGTGGTCTTCCGTGAGTCTCCTGCACTTCTGTTTTTAGAAATTAAGCCCTGGACAAAAGAAAATAAACACTAAACATAAAAACAATCAAACACTAATTCTAGTAGACCTGTGATTCGAACTGACAATAACCATAACATCAGACGCAATTTTCTTTGCCATTTTAAAGTTCAATAACATTTTCTTAAAATCAAATTTTCCGTCAACGGAGCATCTTTCACACCTTGAGTCAAAAAACTCTTCCTCGACGAAGTGGCATGCATCGCCAAAGATACTGCGGCAGCGGCACAGGTCGGAGTCTTGAAAGACCGAATCTTTTTCAGTATGCTGCGTAACGACGTGACCGATCGGAAATTAAGTCGAAACTGAGATTTGGATGAAGTTTTATTTTCTAAATAACCATCCCTCTTTTCTTAAACGGACCATTGTTCTTCCAAAATATTCAAATAATAATTTCTTATTTTAGATATAATAAATAGTTTAATATAATTCTTAGATTATAATGATAGTCAAATGAAATAACTGTTAATAATATTTTAGAAAAATGTCAAAGCGCGAGATTGCGATTTACATTTCAGCTAACCGGAGCAGATCAAAAGGAAAAGCTCTGTTACGATCTGCAACGCAATCTAGGGTTGTTGTCACGAAAAGTGTGTGTAGAAATGCGCCGACCAACGCGTTTCCGTACCAAGGTCAGTCGCGAATCAAGGCCGGGCCATCAGCGCTGGCCAACAGATGGCCTCTGACAACCACCACTCGAGTCGTGACTCATCCAGCCTGTGAGGGACAGACGGAGAAACCAGCTTCCGCAAACTGCGAATTCGAGAACGTCATTCCACGAACTGTTCTCTTCGAAATCACGACACTTCTCTAATTGCAAGACTCCGCGGGAATAAACATCTTTCGGTCTCAGTACCTTTTGTAATGTTTTTACAACCTTTCAGCTTAAACTGCTTCGTTAAATAATAGCTTTCCCTAACCGCCTGTAATCAAAGGTTACGTACCAAACTGCGGAGTCTTGCATGACAACCAATTAATGTTTATTAGACAGTAATAACTAACTTAAATTTTATTACCACGACTTGCATGTTCCAGAAATTTAGAAGGTGCTGCTCATTCCAAGTGAAACTTGATTATTAATTAACTACAACTTAATTACCACGATATGTGTGATGCAAAATACACGGTGGTCATAAAAACTTCACCGATAGAAGAACCTCTAGAAGTGTATCCGCTCAACGAATCAAAATGAAATTTCACGTATTGTTTGTTCCAGGTATTGAAGGTATGCGCTCGAGATTGTGGTCTTTTAAAACAATAAAGCTACGGTTACGGTGATAGTGAAAAAAACTCGAGAAATTTTCAAACTGCAACACCCACTTTTTTCCAGCGAAAACTGATCAGCGCGTTGAAACAGCATAAATGGCATTGGAACGATATACGTATGGCGAAAATTGCCGGCGTAAAACATTTTCAAAGAAGAGCATTAAAGAACTAATGACAAACACAAGAAAGGATTTTGGAATAACAAGTTTTCAAACTTAGCAGTTTAGTGGCCACCGCGGAACTCCCGACCTCACTCTGATGGATTTCCGGTTTGGGTTATCTGTAATCTAATGTATACAGATCAGGTCTACCAGATTTGTCAAAACTGAAAGATGCCATGAAACGTGAAGTTATACATGTAAGGTTACCCATATACATGAAGAGCGCGAGCTAAATATAACTTTATTATGAAATTACTAATATGAACGGAAGTATGATAAAATGCTGAAAATGAACATATTGATACTGAATGAAATGGTGATAGATGAAATTGATTTAGATAAAGGTAACTCCACAATTAGGTTAAGTCGACTAACAGTTTATCTAAGAATAGTTCTTTCACACAGTAAGTCTCTCACAGGACATAATCACAATGGTCTAATTAAAATCCTAAATAGTACTGGTATAAACCTAAACAGTGCACGTCTGCCCTCATCCATGGCTAGCTATATTAACATACCATCAGCTTGGACACGGAACTTGAGCCTCGGAGACTTAGGTGCAAAAGTCACTTGGTTCAGACTGCTGGGCTAAAACCGCATCCTGAGTGTAATGGATAACAATTACATGGCTTTTTATAGCATAACATATCTTAAGTCCTTAATTGAGAATAAAATTTCTCGTATGATGAGAAAAGTCTCCTTTATTAAGTTATTCTGAGAAAACGATGTTGAAAATATAATGGCAATTAGACTACTGTTACAGCAATTAATGGCAGGCGTTGTACGAAATGGCGTGCATACAGCCTGACGACGCTAGTTCCAAATGGCTGATTGAGCCTCGAAGAAAACCGTCTTCTTTCAACATCTACACTTGATCTCGCAAGGAAAAGGCGAATATACACCTCCATTCTTCGCTCAATTCTCACGTATGCTTCCCTGGCCTGGCGCACTGCGTCAAACACCGACTTCATCAAACTACAAACCTTCCAGAACAATTTCTTTAGAAAAATCACAGGCTTAATGGTTCATACGAAATTCTGACCTACATAAAGACTTAAAAATTGAGGACATTAAAACATTCATTGGGCGACTCAATAACAACTTCTTTAATAAGGCAACCATTTATGACACAGTTAATTATGCTGATAACTTCAAAGATGAGCTACTAGAGGAAGATTTTAACCTACGTCCTTATGCAACGCATAATTTTACATATGATATTTAATTGTTTTATCTCTCATTTTAATAACGATCTCAATTTTCCCTTCCTCCCTATTTTCAAGCAGCGGTCAGTATTTGGGAGGGCGGCATCCATGTTACTGATGCCAGCCAATCATTATATCACACCCTTTCTCCTCTGGATTCGACCTCGATGACTTCAACAATTAAATTCCATCTATCATATTTACATCACATAGTACTTCCAATCGCACAATATTTCTCAGATTAGGCCCTGAAAATTTTCTATGCACAATCATTTTACTCACCATTGAGTTACACATCTGAGGCTTCACCTAATCGGGGTTTCTGAGGTGACTGTAATAGAGGGATAAAGTTCCTGCTGACAGTATTAAAGTATCAAAGTACCTCAGCCCTGCTCACGGGCAAAACGTCTTGTTCGCAGCAGGTCTAGTACTCGTCTGCCTCTGGGTGCTGTCTTCGCTGCTCTGTGCTGGGCTGGCAGCAGATGACATCACCTCGCTGGGTATTTGCTGACTCAGCGATGAGCATGCTTCCCACATACAGAGATACCTGCACTGTTACGTTCGCCATTGTTATCAGTAGTCTCCGGCATGCAATGCGTCATCGTCTGCGAAGGTGGGAGCTTTGAAAACTTGTAATTGAAATTTTAAAATTTCGCTTTCCTTGTCTTGTGTCGTCACTGGTCCTTTACAATGCTCTTCTTCGCAAATGTTTTAAGCTGGCAGTTTTTGTTATATGTGTATCGTTCCAATACCATTTATGGATTTTCAATGCAGGGATCAATTTTCGCAGAAAAAAAAGTGTGTGTTGCTATTCGAAAATTTCGAAATTGTTTCACTATAACCTTAATTGTGACAGCTCTATAATTTTAAATCGTAACAATTTGGAGCGCATAGCTTGAAACCACATTTTCTGAAATTTTGTTTGGATTGTTTGAGCGGATAGGCCACTAGAGACTCATATATTGGGGGAAGTTTTTTTATCACCACTCTGTGTTTAGCAGAAGTTAAACATTTCTCATCACAAAATCTTAGTTAGTTGCAGTTCAGTCAGTTGTCTTAGTTGGTTGCTCTTACCGTGCAGTACGACCTTGGTTAATAAGTAATTAAAACTTCATTATCATGTCTTACAGAAACTCCTTTTAGTCAGCTGTTGTAGCGAAGGTTTAGTAATTTAATAAATCAACTTCAACTTTACTGCCACTTCACGTCTGTTACAGTAATCTAACAGGAGCTGCTTTTTGTAGGCCATACTCGGTTAATAACTAACTAACCTGATATCATTGTTTGAAACGCTCAGTAGAATTGCTTCTCACTCAGCAAATGCACAGCTTAACAACAAAGTTGTAATTTACCCAACAGATTATTTTTTAATATATTAAATTAGAACTTAGCTTTCTATGAGAAATTTGCGATCAAACTCCGTTGTTAATTTGATTATCACTTAACGTACGCAATGGAAACTTAGCACAAGCTACTCTCTGTTGGCGACATTTGATTAATAACTAACCGAAAACTGTTTTAGGATCATCTGCTGGTTATAGAAACGAACAGAAATTTCTCCTTGCTCTACAAATACTCACCTTAATGCAAAATTTTAATTTACCATACCAGTTCGTTTTGGAACAGTTGATCACTGACGTGAACTTTATTACCATTACATTAGCGTTACCCGGTAGACGCTACTTCTTGCAAAAATGCGCTGTTAGGTTTGAGTTTGGCTATTTACAGTCCAGATAAGCGTCAGCATTAACTTCGCCCACAATGACGATGTCACTGACACTTATTCACATTTTCAGTATTATCATAATTATTTAAATACTATCACGAAGAAACTCTTCACGATAGACATCATAACTGAAAGTTAAACTGTCTATAAATCAATATGCCTCCCACGATTCTGCAATTGGATAGGTAGTTTGGAGTATATTCTGCCGACATACTTTGTAATATATGAACATCAGTACACAGACTTCGTACTAAATCATGAGATCCTCTCTGTGGGCGGAGTTAATAGCAATGCTTATCTAGTCTACCAATGGCCAATTTCAAGTGGTTGACTTAATAACGCTTATTTCGCTTACATCCTGATGGGAACCATTTACGATCACAATTAAGATGCGATATATTATGTTAATGTAAACGTGATGAAAGAAATATTTAAAGGGTGCAATTTTCAGAATTTATTAGATATTAAAATCCGAAGATGCGCCCTTAATTAATGATATGGAGTGTGGGATCATTACGTCTCCTGATCACAAATCTTTATCCAACCTTTATTTTCCAGTTAAAAACGCCCAGTTAAAAAAATGCTTCCAAAGGCACTGATATTCATATTTTGAAATTTGAAAAATCTGTTTCGTAAAGATTAGGAAATCTAATCTTTCACGCGTTTCTTCGCTCTCTATACTTGTATTCAGGAAAATTCCATATTCATTATAAAATATAAAGTACAAAAAAAGTGTGAATGCAAAAGTACTTCGCAGTAACAAATACCCGTATTTTCTGACAGATCTGAGCTTGAATTTTTCCGATCGGCTTTGCTAACCACTACACCATTCGGATGGCAAAGTTTTCGGGATTCAAATAAAGCATTCAAATAGCGACATTAAATGATTGAATTCTGAAATATGATGCTAAAGTGTTAATACCAATAAACAATGCTTGTAGTAAACCAACCGAGAGCTTAGAATAGACAAATAAATGAAAATTAATCCAAATAATGGCGATTCAGCGGAACTGAGATTT
>KK117211.1:97453-111238 GCA_000611955.2 Stegodyphus mimosarum
AATTTCCGATACACAGTCTCACGGGATGGAGATAAAAATGTTTTTTCTGTACAACACTTTTAGTGAACCAACGCAAAATGCCAAAACGAAATTAATAGTCCTTCTGAGCAAATTGTCCCTTTGGAATAATTATAAAACGACAGTTCTCGTTAGCATATAGAATACCGCCCTGATTTAATGTTTCTAGTTTCTGTAACATTCGGTTTAGGTTCGAATCCCGGGAGAGAACGAATGTTTGTAAGTGTATAACGTCTGTGCGGCATGGAAGCAATCAAAATACACGATGAGCTGAAAGCTTTCTCGAGTGGTTTGGTAGTTAGAAAGGAAGGGTAAGAACGCTGGATCTTTTTTCCAGTGCACTCTTCATCAAAATCGGAAAGGGCAGTAGATAAAGTCGTTTTGGTTTGGTGTATTTGATTTTGGCAAAGCATTTTAGGCTATCTGCCTAAGGGAAGGGATGGCTTAGTGAAAGACTTTCTGAAAAAAATTTGTTTGTATCCAAGTTACATATCGCAGAAACTACAAAAACACCTGCAGCTAAACCTTTTCAACTGGAATCTAAAGCAGGTCGAACTACCAGTGTTCAGCGGCATTATCTCATCTTGGCTGGTGAGCCTTTGGAAAAAGTCGTAATGTCTCCTTTATAGTGCTCAAGACCTATGACAGACACAATGTTGCGCCATTGCCACGATAAAATTCGTAAAGTTGTTCTGATTAGGTCAGCCAAGTGAGATTAATCCACAACAGCATTTAATGAAGGAGCAATGTAAAACATTAAATGCCATATTACTGCAAAGGGAAGCAACTTGAAACTAATACTTAATTTCAGGAACGCAGATTGTTTGAATTTGAATGCAAACGTACTTGTTTCCGGATATCAGATTATAACATCAGATTTCCGCACATCAAAGACGCGTCGCCGCACATCAGATTTATATGAGGTGGTAATTTATGTGTATATCTGTTTTTTTATCTGTATTGTTTGTAAATATTTTCTTACGTAAATGCTGTGAATGTATGTGTTTAGTTATATTTTATATTAAATTAGTTAAATTGTTTTGCTATTTTGAAGGGCACTTATATTTCATTTTTTAATATTATCAAAATAGCAGTGGACAAACGTGATCGTGTTAAGCGGAGTCTATTGTAATGAGATTAGCTCAAATATCAATTACTTCATTCTATTTTGCTTTTGTCTTTAACGAATAATTGAATGACAGAGGACTCAGTAATCGCTCTGTAGTAATTATCATATATGTATAATGTCTATAGTAAATTCCTTTATTCTTTTTACGAATTCAATGAAGCCTTGCAAATCTTTCTCAAAGAATCACAAAAACAAAACGAAAAAAAGAAAAACAAACCAAGATCTGGAATTTAAAGCGATGTTATCACAATGTGTAGGGTAGACTGGATGGTTTAATCGTAATGAGTACTGAAGAATTTCCGTATGAATTATTAGATCGAGAACAACCTAAGCAAGACAGTTCAAGTTTTCTGACGACAATATAACACCTCGAAGAAGGCTTTTCCTTTAAAAAAGTTTGTAAGGCATACACAAAACTTGAAAGAGATTATAAATTTAAAATAAAATTTTTAAATAATGTTTTCTATACCAATTACGTACCATATTGCATTAGAATAATAATTGGAAATTACAAAAATTAAACAAAAATAAATATATAAAATTATTTATTAGATACATGATGAATTAAATGCATGTTATTTAAATCAATCAGATTGGAAAGTAAATAATAATAATAATGAGAAAAACTGCGTTTATTGATTTTAAATCGTTCAGTCAGTTAATCAATAACAGACAGATTAAAGTTAAATATCTTAGGCTTTCTATTTTATTTCCACATCTGGGAACACACTGGTTTTGAATAACCAAGTTTGCTGTGTGGGGATTTATTTAAGTTATTTAACGGTTACTTTCATTTTGAAGCAACCTCACTTTCTTGCCAGAATGTAAAAGAGTTAGCACATGTGTATTCAAATCAGCTAGAAAGAAGTTGACATTTAAAGGAAGGTTCTGGAAGGTGATTTTAGATATGTTCTTTGATTTGCTAGAGCTTTGATTTCTGTGACGTTGAGCCCTTCTAGCCATCAAGCTTGTTTACATGACTTTTGTGATTCAGAGGCTGCCTGAGCGTTAAGTAGCCTGTGAAAAGCCGTTAGCTTAATTCCGTTCTATTTTAATTTACTTCTTGCCATTTGGGTTAAACCAAAAGTGTTGGCTTTTGTAAGCATGAATTGGTGTCATCTATGAATTATATTCAGTTAATAAAGGGTTCTTTACACCCTTTCTCTGGACTTTGTCGTACTTAAGACTTAATTATAATTCCTTACACAGTCTGTTAACGTCTAGTTAGTTTATGCTCGCTAAGAATACCAGACGTTATATTTAATTAACTTTAAAACATAAATATTCTACGCTCTGCTAAACTGGGAAACATCGGTTTTAAATCGTTGAGCTTTTCAGGCAAAATTTCATTAAGTTGACACAAAACGTAAAATAAAAAAAGCTTAAAAAGTGGAAATTCCAAATTCGTACATCGAAGTAAACACGATCAGATGGGGGACCGTGCGTGTTTAAAATTTAGCTGCTGTAGTTGTCGCTTTTTTTACACTACAACTGCAGCCATCAAATTTTAATACGAGAAAACAAATATATATACACATACTTGCATACATACAGATTCTTCATTATTTAATAATCTTTATTATATGCGACTTAAGTGTCTATTTTGCGCAGATAGTTTATTGGTTGCCTGCGTGACTGTACTAGCCAATGGGCCACGGCATTCAAATAGCAAAATAAATTTATCACAATAGTCATCATTGTTTTAATTAAGTTATTATGGTATTTAATATTTTTAATTCATACAATTGTTGCTTATCATGCATTTAACTATATTTACATATGAATTACCTAGAAACTTGCAAACGTTGAGAAATTAAAGGAGACGAAACCAACTAACGAATTGTGCGTAGTGCATCTCATCAAGTAGTTTTACCCAAACTCCTATGCTAAATATCCTTTCGCGTAAAGAGTTTAAAATTTTGCCCCGATTTTATTCCGACATTGTATTTTAAACTGAATTTTCAGCTGAACGCAAACTGAGCGTATCAGGGGGTACGTGAACATTTGTTTGCATTAGCAATCACCTGTTTTTGAAATGGTTTACAACTGAACGCAAATTGAGCCTGTCAGGGGGAAGGTGAACATTTGTTTGCATTGGCAATTATCTGTTTTATATAAAAACTACGTCGTATTATACGTAATTTCTTTTAAGAATGCCTACTAGAAAATACAGCACTGAAGAGGAGAGAAAAGGAGCTAAAGCTGCACAAAAACGGCTTTCTCGACAAAAAGAAACCACTGAGCAAAGAAGAAATGTACCGCCAGTGATTTCCTTCATTACACTCTACTTTAAGCAGTTAATCAACTAAAAAGGGGAAACTCCGTGTGGCAGTAAGCAAAGGGGCGTCCTCGCCGCCTGCCCTGGGTAATTCAGTTTGAATTAGCAGACACCTTTGCACAAATCATTTTAACTACAGTTTATAATATCTAAAATAGCGGTCATTTCGTATGACCGCCGGGTTTCCTAGTAGATATATATGCAAGGATTTTCTCGTGATGCGATTTCAGTATTTGTGGTGGCATGATATGTTGGCAGGTTTCCATTACAGATCTTGTTAGTCTTTATATCAAGCGACAGTTACCGTACATTTCAGTAGATAAGAACGTCCTTAAGTAAGACAAGGTATGAATTTTCGTCAAAGTTTATACTTTTAGCATATATCTGTCCTATAAGATGATCCAAAAATTGTCAATGATTTATGAATTTAGTTTAGATTAACGATCATCACCTGTAACAAATTTTATTCTTTTGTATCTGGCAATACTGCCTATAGAAGCAGGTGCCGAATTACTAACTCATATGTAACTCTAACAAGTTTCGTTTTATATTGTGTCGTGTATTAAACAGTTTGTACTGCAAGCGTAATCAGCATAAAACTCGTAAAATGTTGGCCTAATCATGGAAACAGTGAAAAGAAGGAAATATAAAACAAGCTTTAAGTCAAAATTCATAAAATAGACTAAAGAATGGAACAACTGTGCTGCAGCAAGGGTTTTCGGTATAACAGAGAAGATGGTAACAGACTGCAGAAAGAATGAAGATGCTATTGAAAAAATATCAATGAAAAAATGTTCTATGAGGAGAGGAATAGTTCGCTGGCTAAATTTAGGAAATAACGTTGCAGAATGGAGCATGGGACAATCCAGAACAAGGCAAACAATATAAAGTAACAGTAGGTTTGTAGAATCGTTTTTTGAACAGAAAAAAATTTGGTAATTCGACAGAAAACAAAAATTGCGTAGAACTTAGCACAATGACCATAAAGTCGCGAGTTTTCGCAAGTTTGTTATTGCTATGAGGCAAAAATACATCTTTTCCTTATCTAATATTGAAAATATGGATAAAACACCAATGAACATCAACTCTATAAATAACAGAACTTTGGAAATAAAAGGCGTAAAAATTGTTCATGTCAGAAGGATATGGCATGAAAACAGCAGGTTTACTGTAGTATTAACGGGCATGCCAGATAGAACTAAGTTAAAATCTATGGTCATTTTCAAGAGGAAAACTACTCCTAAAATAAAACTGCCGTCAGGCATTTTCTACATTTTCATGAGAAGGGGTCGATGGACGAGAATGCTGTAAAACTGCGGATGGAAATTGTGTGGCAGAGGTGACCAACTGCTCTACGAAATCAACTAGTTTGTTGGTGTGAGATATGTTTCGGAATCACGGAACTGAGAACACTAAAATATCCCTTAGCATGGAACAATACTAAGATTGCTGTTATACCAGGTGGTTTAAGTTCGATGCGACAACCTTTCGATGTCTCTCTGAATAAACTATTCAAAGATAACGTGCCTGAACAGCATGGGTATGTGGTTTCGTGACCAAATCATGAAACAAAGTAAAAGTGAAAACAGTGATCAAATCTTTCAAAACGTGGGAGATTTCTAATGCTGTGGATGGCACTCAGGGCGATTTGTTATCGGATACTGATGACGAAGAGGAAATCGACTCGCTAGATGTAGAATACAGCTCATATGACGAGCTTCTCAATAGAGTTATTAGCCTTAGATGATGAATATGAGAATATTGCAGGATTTTAAGTATATTGGTGAGAGATTTGTTTTATTTTTTAACTGTTTTAATTTACATAAATTTCAGTCCATTTAAAAAAAAATGTTTTTATCTGTCCTTAAGACGGTACCGGATTTTGCGGCACTTTTTTTAATGATTCATTTTTTTAATGATCGTCTTATCTGCGGAAGTATACGGTAGCTTCCTTTCGGCAGGCAGTTATCCCTAGTGTTTGTCTTGTCATAACCCAATAAATCTACACCTATTCAATTTATTATGCGAATTTTGTCTCCGGCCAAACAGATATTGTTGTTAAATCACTTGCAAAAAATATTTGTTGAAAGACACGAGAGCAATCCATCTAATGAAAAAAGTACATAACCATGCTAAGAGTAATTAATTTATAACCAGGGTCTAGCGGTGAAGACGCTGAACACTGATTCTTCGACCCGTGTTCAAATCCTGGAGAACTTGCTGACTGCATGGAAGCTTCCGTGATTTTCTCCATGTGTAACGCGAAGAGGAGCCAGTTTCCCTTAAAAACGTCCTCCACGAATGCTTTCCTCCCTTCAGCAAATACTCCTGTGTGCATCATCATAATCCAAAAAATGAAATAATTAAGCCTTTTATTATTATTAACATTGCCTAGGTTACGGCATGGTTCCGGATTTGAAGGCAACAAAAAACTGAGCGTCTATGTCCATTGAACATTGGTAGTTTGAATGGTGTTTAAATTCCGGGCAAGGGATCAGTTGCACGGTGTTTTCGCTGTTTTTCCTTTATGTAAAATGAATAAGAAACAGTTTCTTTGGCAAATCCTTCATTAAGATAGATAGAACTTATTAGTTTCCCATAAACCATTCCAAATTGTCCCGGGTTTGAATTCTGTTGAATGTGCCGGCTGAATGGATAAGTCCGCGGGTTTTTCTTTTGGGGGGGAAGTATATATATATGTGTGTGTGTGTGTGTGCGTGTGTAACATCAGTAAGAGCCAGTTTTCCATAGAAAATGTTTCCCCTCCTGGATAAAGGGCCTCGCATATTTTCCTGTAAAATTCGCCAAGTGGAATTTCGTGTCTCTTTTAGCAAATGATACTTGGCCATTATTGGGAAGTGCTCTTTTTAGAAACTTCTCGATCTTGGAATCCGCTCCAAGCTTCTCCAAACTTAACTCTACATACAAAGAGGTAGGTGGCTTGTCGAATTTAGAGTCAATTCACGGTGAACGTTCATAGCGATAATACCATGATTTCTTAGGAACTCTCCTAAGAATTTTCTGTGGAGTTGATTTCTTTATGAGCTTAGCTGTGTAAATAGCAAGTGTTCAAAGATTTTAGTGAAAAAAAGAAACTGTATGAAATCGTGACCCCTTAACAGCAGACTCTATATACTAATGTGCGACGAATGTGAGTCAATCCTGCTACATACTGCAATAAGATGACTGTCTCGAGAAATTGACATGCGAAAAGAAAAAAGAAAAGAAAAGGAGAAATGGTTTTCTTCATCGACCTTCTCACATTTTTCTCTGTAATATATAGTATACATCGTAATGGTAATACAAAAGGCTGCGCATAGATAACTTAAAGATGTAAAGTCATTAGATTTATCGAGGCAGGAAACGCGAAAAGCGTACAATACGTTAGCCGGGATTTAAACTCTGGACCTCCCGATTACGCGACGGACGTGCTCCCAGTTACATCCCGAAGCACACACACTGCCTCATAAAAATAACAATCACAGTAATAATATGAACGTAAGTTTTGAAAAAAATATTATTATATTTATGTTTAAGTATTTTTGTATCATTATTTTTTATTTAAAAAATATCATGAAGTGTTCAAAGTCAAAATCACAGACTCTAATGGCACAAAGTTTCAATTTTAACGAATTTTATGACTGCGCTTGAGGTACTAATGCCTTATTTATTTAGCATAAAATTGCTTAATTTAATCTTTAAATCACCTCGTTCAGAACATTCCAACTGTTTCCTATTTTCCTTTCTAGTTTTGTGTACTTCGTAGTTTATTGATTTTGTTTGCTTTTGCTCTTGCGTTTTACTTTTTTATTGCTGTTATTGCCAAACAGAAAAGGTTATGTATTTAAAAAAATATCATTGATTTAAAAAATATATTAAATACTGGTTGGGTCGGTGCCTAAGTCCGTGCCGTTCATTGGCTTGTCAACGCTGCAAAAGCCTTCGTTTTTCGTTGTTTCGTTTAGGGTTTGATTGTTACGAAAAGGAGCTTGTATGTTGCTAACAGCTCGTTTTGGCCCTTTCCATGACTAATCAGAATGGAGTGTCAAGTACAGAAAAAGGAACACTCCCGACACAATTATCGCCCCTTCTAATGACCTTCTCCGGTTTCTGTCTATCAACATTCGGAGAGAAGAGTTTCATGATGAAGCTTCTCTAAGCAATTGATAACAGATTTCTTCGACTCGAAAGCACAACGTTGCTCACGTCCGTTTTTAATGGCGATGAAAATAAGGTAAACTTGGATTTCAAATAACTAAAATCTTGAAATTTTTGAAACAGTGTATTGCAGCAAATACATAATTGAAATGTCTTCGCAGACTATATAAAATAGTTGGAATGCGGCCCGCGGGATGTCAGTTTAAGACTACTGATCTGAGGTATTCATTCCCCTGTCATAAGGTGCCAAATAGCAATATAGTGTGTTTTTGCTTATCGCAATAAACCCCAATCCGCATTTTTGCTCGGATCATATTTTAACAGGTTCTTTTTTCTTTCTCTCTCGCACTGCTAATTTGAACGGCTCATTTTAAATACACTATTTTATGTCAGAAATCTAGAGAATTTATAATTGAACTATATAGCTAAAAACTGTTTCACATTAAACTACACTCCGAACACAAAGATCAGATTAAACTTTTTTTATGTAAAATTTGTAATACATCGTGCTGAGGAAAACTAGCTCTTTAAAAAATAACGATAAAAAAGGCGAAAAAAATGAAAACAGCAGGAGGGGGGAGGGAAGGGGGGAGAAAACTTTGTGCAAAGAACGGGAAAACGTTATTCAAAGCGAGCATCGACCTTTAAAATCCTTGCGCTTTAACTTTTGCTGCAGAAGATTCACTTTTCTCACACATGCATCTAAAAAGGGCAGGATAGAAAAAAAAATGCATTTTTTTTATCATTATTACTTTTTTTGCGATTCTTTTTAAGGTGAGGTCTGTAGCCTTTACTTCATCTTTTTTGGCGCCCTGATTCTGGCGCCGACGGAGCAGCGGGAGTAGCCCACGCCTTACCTTTTGACCCCCCAGGGCGGGGCCGTAACCTTCGATTGCTGACGGGGGGAGGATAACAATACCAGTTGTTATATCTATCTGGCGCATCATCGCCAAATTTGGCGCCGCGGCATTTTTAATTCTGTTATTATTTCAAAATGGTGCTATATTAGAACCATAAATCCGTCTGATAAAAAAAAATAAGAGGCCCAACCCTGATAAAACGATATCCTCGATTAAACGCTAGTTCTCACAGGTTGCGACCGAAAAGTGTACACAGTGCATTTACAAGATTTCAGGACCGAAATCATATGTAAGCCATATTAAAATTTAAAAAAAAAATGTAAAATAAGCTTTTATTTGAAAGAATTAATGAATTAAAAGGCGAAAGTAATTTATCGTACAGTTTCGTAGGAACAAGATTTTAAGTACAAAATCTTTCTACAATTTTTTATCACCAATAGCAAAAGCGTAGAACCCCTGGATACATTTACAATACCTTATATCAGGGATTCTCAGTCCTTTTTTTGCATTGACCCCCTTATATTTTTCTTTAAAATATGCAGCTTACATCTTAATCATAATGCAAATAACTGCGCATAAGTAACTTAAAGGTAATTTGACTAAGAACAAAAGTTTTGAAAAAAAATGGCTTATGGAATGTTATGTTTATGTTTATTATCTTTTGTTATTATGTTTTATATTATTTATGTCTATGTTTATTATCTTTTGTATTACAATTATTTTTAATTTTAGAAATATACACAAGCTTTCAGAAACAAAATCACAGATTCTAATTGCACAGAAGTTCGATATTAACGAATGCGACGTTAGGGCTTGATGCAGTTTTTTCTAACATTTAGCATAAAGCTGCTTAATTTAATCCTTAAATCACCTCGTTCAAAAATATTCACCCTCTATCAAGTTTTCCATAGTAAATCATTGACCTGACTTAAGCCTGCTTCCACTTGGTAACAAGAGGGGATGTCAATAATGTTGGTCCGGTAACGACTTTAATTTTGGGATATTTCTCTCGGATGGTTTTTCCAAGACGTAACGTACACATGCGTTTTGAATAAGACTCTAGGGTGGAAGTAGGATGAGGGATTGTAAACAAATGGCTGAAGCCGTCAGATGACATATTCAGCTCCAGCCATATTCAGCTCCTTCAAATATTAAAGCATCTTCTTCAGTGCAATCAAATACTTCATGGTCCACCAGGTAAAGCAGCTGAATGCTGCAGGACTTGCTTTTGGAAGATACCGGGAATCTCATGGATGAACGTGCTAGCTACTCTAAAACGCGCGACAAGATACTCTTCACTGCTTACAGGTGTTTTGTACGCCAGCCTTTTCAGGTAACCGCAGAGCAAGAAATATAAACAGGACAGATCCGGCGAAAGTACAGAGCTATGAATAGGAGCACACGACCTATCCATCTTTGTTCAAATGTTGAATTCAAATGTTCTCGGAAGGAAAGAGTAATATGGGTTGAAGGGGCAATCATGTTGGAACCACATAGAGTTGCGCCGAGGCTGCTGGATGCTTTGCTCATCTAGCAATCCACACAATATTTCCTCCAAAAACATCGCATAAAACTGTCCTTCCAGGCGAACAGGCATGAAATATGAGTCTATTAGGTGGTTGCCAACAAATGCCCACACAAATACTGAGGGAAAATATGTGGTGTGCTGCACCTGCTCGGGTACTCCTGGGGTTGTACATTGCCTATACAGGTGTGTTGTAGTAGCATTCTCTGCTAAAGTATGTGCCATCGGTCAACACGATAGCAGCCGGAAAATAAGGTTCTGTCGCACACTTCTGTTTGTGCCATTCAGCAAATGTAGCTTGACGTGCGTATTCAGCAAGAAACAGTTGCTGTACTCACTGCTCATGGTATGGATAGAAGTGGTTCAAGTGCAGAATTCTCCTGATGATGATTTGGGAAGCAGCGAGGTTGTAGCGATAGCTTGTATGCAGATCTTTCCTTTCTGCATAACGGAGAACCCTTTTTTCTACACAAAAATGTGCAAAAATTAAGGACGAGACGTTTTTTCAATATAATTTTGTACAAAAGCTTTCCAAATCAACACATTTAATACCGTAAGATCCCCAATACGTAAGGACATGAGTAATGTAAGCAACACTTACTAAAAGAGAAATCAGAGGGATAAAAAGAAGCTTCATTGAAAAAGTAGCATGGAGCGCAATGCGACTGAAGGCCGAAACATCCCTATGATGGGTGCCCAGCAAGAAACATCCGGTCTTTAATAGGGGATATGATCTCCCCTGACTGCTAGGCAGGTTTCACATCATTTGTGCATGCTGGATATGTGGTTGTTAATGAGCTGTTGAGACACTGCTGCTCGTTCCTCTTGTAGCACCAATCGCAGTTTCGGAATCGTTACTGGCGATAAGTTACGTGCTGCCACGGGTCTCCCTAGTAAGTTCCGTACATGCTTGACGGGATTTAGATCCAGAGACCTTGCCGACCAATCCATGTGTTCAATATCTTCACTCTCCAACAGCTCTTCGACAGTAACTGTGCGATGAGGTGGAGCGTTGTCGTCCATGAAGAGGAACTGAGGACCCATAGCCCTTGTGAAAAGACGCATGTAAGGAAGAAGAACCTCGTTACAATAGCAGTCCCAGGTGACGAACCTCCTTGGGAGATATGAAGGTCGGTCCGGCTACCAAGCATTATGTCTGCTCGAACGAGAACTCCGCGACCTCCAAAACAGTCCCTTTTGATGATGTTGAAGGGGTTATTGCGTGTTCCCCGCTCTGTCCAGATGTGTATGTGTCTAGAATCGCAACTCAGACTAAATCTGCTCTCATCTGTAAAGAGTACTCGTCCCCATTCATTGTCTCTCCAATTCCGGTGTTCCCGGCACCACAGAGAACGCCTTCTCCGATGGGCAGGCGTTAGAGGTACACACCGTACAGGGCGTCGTGCAAACAGACCACCATCGTGCAGTCTTCTGGCCACGGTAAAACGCGATATCAGTCGTCCAGTCGCCTGTGTCTAGCGATTTCTCCCGCTGTCTGCCGCCTGTTTCTTCTAGCCTGTAAGGCGATATACCGGACAGCTGCGGGTGTGGTTCCTCGTGGACGACCCCTACTAAACCCCCGGATAGCTGTTCCTGTAGTTTCAAATTGTCTCCAAAGTCGTGAAACGATGCTGTGAGCAATTCCGAACTTTGCAGCCACACTTGTCACACTGCGACCTTCCTCCAACTTCCCAATGATTCGACCTCGGGTAAAGCATCCAGATGTCATCTAACAGATTGATTATTCGCCATTTCTCGCTGAGGCAGCAACTCGGTGTGATTTTAACTGCTATACGGCGTGCAATCTCTTTGCCAGAAATACTGATCTTACACCGACAACATGCTTTATACTACTCAGACACTCCCCCATTACGTCTACCTGCATATCTGCTCATGTGCTACCGTACATCACCTTACGTAATCTCCTGATTGGTCTTTGTGTTCGCTCTGCCTCTTCGTTCAGCTGATATGCTAATTTTTCGACTTCGTCCTTAATTTTCGCACACCAGTGTATTTCGGGTGTCAGTGCAGTTCGTCCCTGATTCCTTTGACTTATTCCGAAGCATCTCGCGTCTCACAATCTCTGATCTCCCTTGCAAACACGTGCTCATACAGAATCCACTTATTCGGGTGACGCTTACTTTACAAGCGGACAGCAGCTAGCCCATTACAATCAGCCGCTCCACATGCTAGATGGATATCTGCTGACTCGAATTATTCAAACAGGACATCTTTGTTCTTCTATGATTGATCGTCAAACTTTGCGGCCAAAGATTTTATCTGCTCAACAACAACGTCCTCTAGCATGCTACGAATGCGTTTCTCTCCCTTCATTGCTATCTCCGAATCCTCTTTGAGTAAATCTCTCCGAGAAGTTCATATAGGTTTAAGCGAATCACCCTGTATAGCAGTACACTGCTGAAAAAAGAACAGTCCTTTTCAATAACGAACAATAGCCTTAATTTTTCAAAGTAATTTACCTCAAAATTATTTAATCTCTTGCTCCCGTTAAACTGCATGATGAATTGTTTTTGTCGTTTTAGGTCTTTAATGACTTTTAAATAAAAGTTTAAAAAATAAAATAAGAAGCACGAAGAACTTCTTTCAACTATTCCGGCGGTACGTCAAAAACTCCCCCACCCCCGAAAAAAAATACAGCCATTTTTTTTTGGGGGGGAAGAAAAATAGGATAGAAAGAAGGAAAAAGAAAACTACGAAAAACTTCCAATTTTTACAAATTTTGATACATGTAAATAATTTTAGTCATATTATATGTAAATTGTACTATTCTTTATATAACATAATATGAAAGGACTCAAGCATTTTGGTTTATTTGATTTGATTATGGCAAAGCTTTCGAGCGTTATCTGCCTAAGGGCAAAAAATGCCTTAGTGAAAGACTTTCGAAGGGATCCTCACTTGTATAAACGTCACACATGGGGAAAACCACGAAAATGCTCATGTAGCCAGCCCTTTTGTCGGGATTTGAACTCCGTTCCGAACTACCAGTGTTCAGCGACTTCAGTTCTCGTGCCGCAAGCTACAGATGAACAAATAAATGCAGGGCCGGACATCCGAATGGCTTTTTATGACCAATCGGGTATCGTTTGGTACCCGCAACTGTCTAGTTGAGCACTGGTTTTATATTCCACAGCGTACATAACAATTGGCCAGACATATACATATATTTAATACATACTATAACATATACATACCAAAGCACTTATATTACCATTTACATATACCGTGTTATTAAACATACAGTATACATAGCATTGGATAAATATTGGAAAAAACAGATGCCTACGAAAAATTCATATTCATGCCCCGATATGTACACACCATGATATACGAGCCACGCGCATAGATCCGACTGTTATTTAAACATATACATACTAATGAATACGAGAAATGTTGGAACAGCATATATATTCGATAAATATTACATTACTATACATTCTAGTAAATGTGATAAATATTGGAAAAGAAGGTACAAACGAAAAATCATGTACATACCTTAACTTATACATATATATATATCATATATATATATATGCCATACACACATATCCTACTATTGTTTAAACATATACATACTATTAAACACGATGAATATTGGAAAAACATACACATACGAAAAATCAGATGCATACCATAACATCTATACGTATAAAGAAAGTTTGTTTGTTTGTTCGCTAATAACTCCGTTGCTACTATAGTTGTCGTCACCAAACTTTCTAAAATTCTTTTCTAGGTCCTGGAAAAGGTCGACGTCCACTTTTTTTAAAAATAAATAAATAAATAAAATAAAAATAAA
>KK117211.1:124648-178646 GCA_000611955.2 Stegodyphus mimosarum
CTAGAAGCAAGATTTCGACGCTTGATTTAAAGACTTTATATGAAAAAATAGAATTGCACCTTGTTGACACAGAAATTTACCACCGGAAAGTATTGTGGCAGCTCAAGGGAATACTCTCTGAATTATGCAATGCGCGGGCAACATTCCACAGCCTCATGGAGGCAGCTGAGAGACTTTCCTACGAAGCTTGTCTGATATATATGAAGCACATCATCGTCATCGGGAAAAGTTTTTAAAAGTACTTAGAAAACATTAGTAAGGTGTTTCAGAAAATGAATGAAGCCAACCTAAAGTTAATTTCTGCCACATGCAAATTTTTCGGACATGAAGTGAGTTACCTCGGACATACCATCTCTGCCGAAGGTGTGCATACGGATTCAGGAAAAGTATCGAGAGTAATAATTGGAGACCCCCCGAAAATGTGCGTCAGCTGTGAAAATTCCTGGGGCTACGCGTCTACTATATAGGAGATTTGTGAAAGACTTTTCTTCTATCGCAAAATCCCTTCATAAGCTCACAGGGAACAAGCAACGTTTTTGTCGACAAAAGAATTTGAAGATGCGTTTTACAGCATGAAGGGGGCTTTAACATCTGCGATAATCCTGACATATTCTCAGCTCGATAAACCATTTATTCTTGACACGGATGAAAGCAAGGAGATGTTTTGTCCCAGGAAATAATCTGTTAAGAAAGTGTCGTAGCATACTGGAGCAAGGGTGAATCGAAACCGAAAAGGAATTAGAGGTCACCAGGAAATAGTTGTTCGCCATGGCTAAAGCCATAGAACATTTACATCATTAAATCATCAGCAGAAAATTCCTGCTTCGCAGGGATCATACATTGTTGACCTGGCTCTTAAATTTCAAAAACCCTAAAGGCCAATTTGTGAGATGGATACAGAGACTCCAGGAATATGACGTTACTATCCGTCATCAGAAAGTGTGTTCCACGGAGACGCCAACGCATTGTCTAAACGAGCATGTCTAGAAAACTACATGTATTGCTCTAGAGTCGAATCAAATGCAACAACATTTAGCCGAGACCCATAGACTGACGAAAACGTCAGGCAGGACAAATTGGAAAACAGCGACATTAAGCCACAATTTATTTAATACAGTCTACAAACAGGAAAATTACCTGGCAGGACATTTCGATTTATAATCCTATAAAACAATATTGAAGTCTCTGGTACTCAGTCAGTATTCGAAACGGCGTACCGAAAATTCGAATCGGATGATGGAAAGATTTTCGGATGGCAGTTGATGCATCCAAGATCTTGGATCCCAGACGTCCTTACAGAGCTAGACAGTAGTCCGAAAGAAGGTCATTTCGCAATAATGAAGACTTAACATAAGAGTTCGACAGCGCTTCTACTGGAGTAAAACAAGGGCTGACATGCATTGCCAATCTTGTGATGCCTGTGCGGGCCGAAAAAGACCCTATAAACATAGCCCAAGGAAGTTGCTACGTTACAGTATATCACCGCCTTTTGAACACATGGCCTTTGATATCGTCGGATTTCTGCCACGATCTGCTGGTGGCAACAAACGCATTGTCGATTTCATTTATTACTTTACAAAGCGGCTTAAAGCGTACCTTATCTCGGATTAAGAGACTGTCACGGTAGCAGAGGTAATGATACAGCATTGGATTTCCAAGTTTGGAGTGTCATTTCAGCTACAGGAAGGAATTTTATCTCTGCTGTAGTACGCATAGTACAGCACCTTTTGTATAATGTGCATTAAGGCCTCAGAAATAAGAAGGGTAGGATTAGATAGGAATTTAATAAATAAGATTTCAAGGCAAACCGATTTAACTTTGAGGTAAAAGGCTATGCCAAGTTGGGAATTGGTTTGGTCAGTAATTTTTGTCGCCAAAAGTCGCCAAGCTTGCCAACCTTTTGGGGACATTTTGATCCGATATTTTTGTAACTTTAGCGTGTTCGGTCTCTGCACAACTGTAACTGGATACGGCACTGTATAACTGCAACTGTGCATGTCTTCCACCAATTTCGAAAAATTCAAAGTTCTGAAAATATCTCGGCGAACGGGGAAAACCTGTACGTCCGGAGAAGTATCTGTTTTCATTTATCTAAGAGTATTTCGAGATCACCGCGCGAGCTTTGTTTATAGATGCATTTTGCATTGCCCTGTTTAACATTCTTAGTAGTTTCATGTGGTAACTAACGATTGTGCTCTCTATACTGAGAAGAGCTCTACGACTACTTTTGTATGTTCCACAACTGTAAAGTGTCTTTTAGAAAAAATAAATTTCATCAAGCTACCACTGGTTATGTGTGCATTCAATATTTCGAAACCGTATACACGTAACAATATAAACGTTATTTAAAAGATTTGTTTCCACTCTATCCCAGTAAAATTATGAGAGTTTTAGTTTTTTCATTAAATGAAGATAAGCGAGAAAAGTTGTTTCAACATTAAATTTAAAAAAAAATGAAATCAAATTTTGAAAAAATATAGTCACGAACTTTTATTGCCATCCACAATTACTCTATGTACAAAATTTTAAGTTCAATAGGTTGTTACGAAGTAGTTTAAAAATCGATGAGAAACTTTTGTCAACGGTGATAAACAAATAATAACAAAAACACAACAACAATTACTACTCTTACGACACAACGCCAGCAACAACAGCAGCAACAGTAGTAGCAACTGCAACAAGAACATAAGATATATCAGCCGCAGCAACAACGATAACAATAATGATCCTGTTAGTTTGTTGCTATGTACTCAACGAATCAGCTTGTTTTGCGTCTAACGACCTGTCTTGGTTACTAAATGCTAAAGGAAGCAATCGTGCATTTAAGATTAAAAAAACTGCATGCAGTGGCGATCCTAGCGCGTCAACCTTTTTTAAATAAAGCTGCCCAATGCCACTTCTTTTCTTTTCCACCGATAATGGAGTAGCCATCCACTGGGCTTAGTTAGCTTTTCGACCAAAGTTTCATTATTGGAACCTGTTATATCTTTGCCATCTTGCACCATCTTTTCTCGAAATTCTAAAATGTTCTTGGGATATAAACCCAATATGCATGCAATGTACTCTCGATTATCCAAGCTAATACCGAGGAAGCAGTTCACGAATAAATTTCACGCATATTGTATATGTCTGTTTCTCAAAAAATCAGTAATTTTACTTTGTTTTGAGAACATTTAAATATTTGTCGAATTTGACGTCCTTTTTTAAGTGCTATATTATCGTTGTATTCTAATCTCCTTTACCTGACAAAGTACAACACACTTTCAACAGAATTGTCATTGTTGTCTCTGGACAAAAGTAACTGTCACTATCTTCGGTTGTATTTTCGGTATTCCTCTCTGTTCTTGTGACATTTAAAACGATATCCACATCACTCAAGCACTGAATCGCCATCGAACCATTCCTCAACGTTTTCTCGACTGACATTTTCCAAGAATTTTAGATTTCCAATTTTTTGGCTTATAACTTCAATTATTTGCCTCAACTTTTTCACAATTAGATAAATCTCCGATTTCTAAATTACGAAGAATCTTTCGTCCCTGTTCGGACCAGTGTTACTGATTTTACTTTCTACTAAGCTTTTGCTACCCCTTATTTGACCTACAGTGAACTTTTTCCAGAATTTCAACAAATCATCATCTTTCTCAGCAAGACTTGTGAGAAGATGATGTAACTAAACCTTTTTTTTAAAAATCTGAAAGCTTTTCTAATTTTACATTACTCCCAAAAGGGCATTTTTTTAACGTTTTGTGTATTACCTTTATTTATTAAATATCATGTTCTTCGCATTTAAAATTCAATTCAATAGCAATTTCACAAAATATTTAAAAGATCTTTAAAATTTCCGATACACAGCCTCGCGCTTGTTTTCCCTTCGTGTAGTGTTGCCATTTTTCGCTTTGAAATCTTTGAATTTGTTAATCAAAAATTCGTTAAAGTTTTACAAAATATGAAATAGATAATAAAACAAATTCCAAATTTGGGCTAACCAGACGCCCATGTTTGGGTGGAAACGTTCATTCAAAATTGGATGGCTCTAGGTACCGTTGTTTTATCACAATGCGAGAAACATACAGACCTTTATGCAGATTTTTCATTATTTAATTTCTTTAAATATAATACAAAGCTCTAATGTTTAGTGGCAATACTTTCAAAAGTGATTTCGTCGTTTATAGTCAACCGACGCTAAATGTCCCGTTAACTTATTACTCAAGTAATAAGTTAACGGGACATTTAAAAAAAAAGGCTGAAAAAAAAGGGGGGAAGCCAACATTCTTGAAACTAAACCTGAAGACGCAATTCAGCAGTTTTTAGAACATGCTGGGGTTTGAGCGTTTGTTTTTTACACAACGTCGTGCATCGTGTTGAGTGTGCGTGCGTGGGCTCCACTACGCATGGATATTCCGCAAACCAGATAATCGAAAATACACTGTATTTAAACACGGAAACTTGTCAGTCACTTAATGGCTATAGATCTAGTAAGGAAAGAGGACATGTTTTAAGATCAGGCCTCTCAATTCAGTACATTACATTATTTGTATACATGGAAGGAAGTAAAATAATTAATGCAATATACAAAGATACAATCCAGGTTGCAATACAGCCCTACAAGAAAACCCTGCAATATTAATATAATTCTAATGCAATATTAGTATAATTCTAAAATGCAGTATCACGAATTAACAATATTAAAGTCACAAGACAAGAGGAACACTTATATGTACATTAACAATACAGAACTGCAAAAACACCGTACCGTGATGTAGTGTTATTAAAGGTACAAAATTAAGTGGCCAGACCTTATTAAGTACTATTTAATTCATAAGACATTATTAAGTACTATTTAAAGAATTAAGACTGTACGAACACACTGCAGTTAAATAAAACTAGTACAACGAGACAAACTGTAATCGAATAAACAGTAATGAAAAATACACATGATAATTTTTGTTTATATAAACAGTTCAAGATATATACAGTTAAAAACAAGGTGTGTAATTACGTGCAAAGCAACAATGTATTAATTGGTGCAACATTAAGAAAAGTAGTACATTTATGTAGATAAATCATACAACAAAGCAGTATATTAGTTTGTAGATGTAAAATCCTTAACATTATGTACAAGAAGTAATATAACAATGCAAAACACGAGGTAGTGCTCAATACGAAGAAGAAACATGATATACGAATGCAGCCTCTTTTTCTTAAGGGAGGGTAAACGGTTATAACAAGGAACCACCTCTAAATTCTAGAAATTTTACTATCTCTAAATTTTGCTCTCGGTTCTTCTCTAAATTCTAAAACTTTTATACCTCTCCTATGCTCTGCCGCACGGTACTGCAACTCTGGATGCACAGGCTTTGGCGCCGACCCTGAGCCCTCATTTATGCAAGGTGAAAGGGGCATGTGCTCCATGCTTCCACTTTAAAAGGGCCTCCACACCCAAATTTGGGCTTGATCATTATAGTGGTTAGCGATGCTGTCCACAATACCGTTTGGCCCGTGTCTGAATCTCCGAGAATACTTATCTGTTAATGCCGAAGACACTTAAAATACACGGCAAGCTGAAAGTTCTCTCCAGAGGTTTGGTGGTTTCCAGAGATATGTACAAGTTGGGGCAAGGCCGTCACCTATGCATCCAAGTAGACATATTATTTATCGTCGGGCATTGCTAACTGTTAAGATTCCGCCCCAGATGGAATTCCAAGGAAGAACACTTGGGTTCGGTCCGAAGGTCTCCCACCTCTCTTCCCCTAACAGTAACACCGGAAACCAGGACTCTATTACCTAGCTTTCACATGGATCGCCCTACATAGATTAATATCCTGGCCCCCAGAGACAATCCTCGGGGCCGCGATCCAACCGATGAAGCCGGCGAGCCCCACAAAGTCGGAAGTTCCACATCATGCAATATCACTCGACTCCACCAACAGGGGCGCTTACCCCAGGACGACCGACGAAATCCAAAAATATAGCTCCACCACAGCCAGAGGAACAGACACGACAGTACCAGTACGGTCCCTGCCAAGCCTGAACCAACCTGAGAATAAACTCGGGCTCTAGTCCTGTGAAGTCAACTTATATACCCCCGTGGTTGAGACTGCCTAAGTACAGATCCTAGCCAGTACTTCCCAGGAATTCTCCTGAGTCAACCTCCGGGGGGATCTTCCCCTAACAATAAAATCTAGACAGGATCTCTGCTCGCCTTGTATTTCGAAAGTTCCTTTCCCACACAGACACTATACGCTTACAAACATCTATGCCTTCTTCAGGATTCGAACCCCGGCCCTTCGGTATGGCAATCAGCATTACTCTCTAGGGGGCAGGGAAGAGAGGTAAGAGACCTTTGGACCTATCCCCTGGAAGTATTTTTTTTAAAAAATCGGAATAGAATTGGATGAAGTCGTGCTGTCACCCATAAGGTGGTCAAGGCCCAAGTCAATGATAGTCACAATCCTGCACTCCTCGCCAAGACAAAATTTGTGGGCTTGTTCTGATATTACTGTCAAACAAGTGATATACTGTTAGTCAAAATTAAGGGATACTAACAGGAGTAAAAGTTCTTCAAAAAAACATTAAAAACAATTTTTACAAAAGCATTATCTAACATAAATGACCTCTTTCGTCAGTTAATTACTTTTTAAATAAATACATTAGAACCTTCATCAACCAAGGTCTTTGTTATCCAAGGCGGTTATTAATTTTAAGAAATCATTTGGAAAATATAGTTCCGGGTGGTTAACTGAATCTTTCGCGATTCAGTTTCTTTTCAAAAAGGTATAGTTGAGAGAATTATTTGTTGACAATAGGATAATTGGCTTTTTACGCTTAACCATCAAATGATGCCAATTTTTGTGCAGTAATTTTGGAACAATGCGCAGCCGTGAAATGCAATTGCAATTTCAGACTCATGTGGTTATTTTAAATTTTTCTTTCAATATTTGCTTAAAACGTGATCATGGATTTTACGAAGTTTAACTATTTAAAAGCTGAATTCTGGCTCTTTCAAGACCACCAGTCAACTTATCGCCACGTCCTAAATCTTCTAATAAAGTAACTCCAACTTGGGAAAAGGTTTAAAAAAACATTTTTATTAGAGCATTAGCATTACTACTGAACATGAAGCAACAGAATGAGTCGCCGCTTCTAGCGGGACGAACAGAACAAAAACTGGTACTTACTTATTATCTCATCGACCTGTCGCGTATGCAGCATGATTTAGCGCCAGTTACGGATAAACGTGACGTAGCATCACACTATTCATTATTGCTCTATTTTTTCTTGAATTTTGAAAAGACATTTGCTAAATTTTTGACCTGCCTTCTATAAAGCAGTGGATGACTCTTAAAGTTATGAAAAAAAGGTGTGTATTAATGGACAAGATAATAATCAGCTGAATACGGTTGACAAAACCGTAGGAGATTGGTGCAATTAATCGCAACAAATTTGTATTCATAGCATTCTAAACCAGGTCAGGATTAACACACTTAGAGACCTTAAGCATTTAAGAGATTCTGATGTCCCCACATCTGTTTATGCCAATTTTTTTCTTCATTCCTTCTCTATCTTGATTTTAAACTAACTGCATCATGCATTCCGTGGTTAAACTGGCAATGAGAATTTTTTGGTGCCCATACCTAAAGTACTTTCTGTGGTGCGCCTCTTCTTGATGGACTAAGCACGTGCTTACATTGCTTATTTGTTAATCCAGTCCTGTTCTAAGCAGAAATTTTAGTAAAACAGGAGAGCTTAGAAAATGGTAGAAACTAAAGAACGCTCTTTTTACGCAGCACAAAAACGAAGCGCGTCGAATACTGAATGTTTATTAAATAAAAAGGCGTTAGTTCCTTCAGAATTCCATAGCAACATTGGCACAAACTGATACAGATATTGCGTACATACTTTACCAATGGGCGGGATCTCCTCCACCTTCAGTGGTTCGATGGTAGTCAACTCTCGCATCAATCGAATAATACGTAAGTGCCCCAAAATTTGTCCTAAACTTTGTGTTTTGTTAATTTTAATAAGCAGTTCAAGTATAAATTCACATTGCGAAGTCCTGTTGTAAGTTTCGGTTCGGACCCTCGTCTCACGGTAGCAAAGATTTCTAGCAAAAGCTAAAGCTGATTCAAGTAACTCTATAAGTTAAACGAATATAGTACCAAAATAGTCAGCTGTAGGTGCCAAAACATCTCTCTTAAATTCAAGAACTTTTATATAAGTTAACTAATTTGCTTCCTGGTAAGAGCCCACGAAAGCGTCAACATAGGTAAAATAATAAAATAACGCATTGATTTTAAACGTAAAACCTTACAGAGTAAGTAAATCATATGTATTAAAGATACATTTTATAAGCTCGTTGCGACGGAACTTTACTGATGAACTCTTGAGAGCATGTATTGTCAGAAGAGAACCCATACCTATATTCCTAACATTACTCAGAGTATTCTACGAGAATAATATATTACGGAAAGGATCAGAAAAGGACGAACTTAATTCTTTTCAACAAATGTTAACGACATTCTATCGCAAGCACGAGCTTTGGAACTGGCTTTCGCTGCAGAAATCCTTAATTTAATGTAAAATCTTCGATATACAGACAGAGGCATGGCAGGTTAGTTTATTTTACATAGCTGGGACACGGCAAAACGTACTTATGCAAGAGAAATGGAAAGTAAAAATTTTTAGTGATTCATAGTAATACATTTAAAAGAATAGGATGTTTTCACGGAGATTGGCTGATTAAAAAAAATAAATATGTTTTGGTAACGGAACAATTAAGAATTGTTACTACACTTTCAACAACTATAGATGGAGCGCTTGCATAGTTTTAGATTTCGGGGCCGTTTAATTAATGTTTCTAACGTAAGCAGAAGTTTATTAAATGTTCGTTCTGATGTACATTTTTTCTGGACTATACGTCTGTATCGTAATTTCCATGATAGAAGAGCTTTTCGTAAAATTTCCAAGGGTACGGTTTTTGTAAAATTTTCTCGTGGACGGGTATCATAACTTTCCTGACTTAATCCACTGTAGTGGGTCTGCGCTTAGAATGACCTGTTTCCAATAAACCAAAAGCCACAACTGAAATCTCAGGGGGCTTCGCAGGAATATATTGAAAAAGTATATAAGCAATGCCTGTATCAGTCTTCATTTTTTCAAAGAACGCAGTAGTACTCATCGAAGAACGATTTGTTGCTTTGTTTTGATGAAGTTTCAATTTTCGAAAGATATTAGGATAAAGGAATGGAATTTCATCTGTAAATACTGGACGCAAAAACTTTCTCTTGAAAGTGTGTTGGGTTGATTTTAGCAAATTTTGCACTTCTTTATTTTTAATTTCCCACTGTAAGAGAATCCTGCGATAGTCTTAAATCCTTTACTAAAATTACTTCGCATTCATTGACTGAGCTAGGTTTGTGCATTTTTTTTTCTCTTCGTTTTCGATGATGAACATACTTTTCTTGTTACAGTCATTTAGGACACATGTTTTATGAAATTAAAATTAATGTTTCACTTATATAAAGTATGCTCCTTTGGTAGACAACCGCGTTTTACACTGCGCAAATACACGCAACATCACCAAAATCTAAATCAGCAAGTGTCAAGCTATAGTAAGAAATAAATAAGTAAATAATAATTTACATTCAAGTATATGTACTTTTAATTATGTGTCGAAAATTTCATTAAATAAGTGAAAGAGACTAGCTTGTTATTATCATTCTCAAGTTTCATCCCACTTGGTAAATTATCTCTGAAATTTCTTATTTTAATTTAAACTGAAGTAAATTATTTAATGACTAATTGTGCTTGTTAGAATTATTTGAAAAAAGTGTCAGTCTAAGAATTTAATACTAAGTTGTCAGTATGTATTAATGACAAAATCTAACCAGTAAAAATATATTATGGCACCAAACTTCAGATTTCAGTTAGCAAATAAATATAAATTTGAATTTCTTTATTCTTGCGTTATAAGACATAAGTGTTAAAAAAAACTGGGGACGTGAAAAATGTGCAGTGCCCTCGACAGGATTCGAATGCGTGTCGAAAATTCTTCTAGTTACACCACAAAAGCATGCGGAAAGGAGGCAGAAAATAACTTATATAATCCCCCTTTTAAAGGGCGACTGGGGACAGGGAAGCCAGTTGCCAAATCCTGCTGATGACGAATTATAGCCCAGTACCTTTTAGTTCTGGTGCCATTTATAGAGTCATTAGGATTCTTTTATTTTTTTTTTAAACAGAATATCTGAAAAATGTGTGACGCCTTCTCCGGGACTCGAACCTGGGCCTTTCGAAAACGCGTCGAGTGTACTTCTCCGAAGCATGCGGAAAGAAGGGAGAAAATATCTAATAGCATATTATTGTTGTTTACGTATGTTTTAATAAATATTTAGCAAGCGAAATTTAATATTTATTAAATACAAATACATATATATATATTCTTTTTGTTAACAAAAAATTTTCATTTTCTTAAAAAAGAAAAAAAAAAAAAGAAAACATTTTGGCGCGTCTGCTGTTTTCAGATCGTGCATGTGCATTCGGTCAATGTGCAGTTTGAGTTTGAGAACACTGACCTCTAAGGTGCAAGCAATATAAGCGGATTTTAATCACTGTATTTTTAACTACGATATATATTTATGAATATGAATATCTGTATGTTTTCCAGTTCAGTTTAAAAATTTGTTACGGCAGGGATGGGCAAACTTCTTCGGAAGAAGGCCAAAAAACAAAAAATGTTTTTGGGGGCCAATATAATTTATTTTGAAACTTCAAAAAAAATATACAAATGTGAAGAATATGAATGAAGTTGTAAGTGGGTTTTTAAAAGTTCCTTATTTTTAGGTTCGATGTCTATGCGCTAATTCTCAGAAGCGATGCTAAATGCTCATCTGGGGTCAGTCTATTTCTAATAAAATTCTTCTTAAAGTTCATGGTGGAAAATACTTGTTCACATATATAACAAGAAGCAAACATAGCACTAATTTTCTGGGCGTACGACCTTAAATTTGGGAAACTTGCTTTCGATAACAATTTGTAAAACTTTAATTTTATAAAGTTTAGAAACAACTGTGTCAGATGATTGTAAAACTGTAACTTAATTAATTCAAGCTGAAAATTCGGCCTCACTGCTTTACAATTATTTATGAAAGCTGAAAGACATGGTGAAAATATCCATTTTTGTTCGAATGGTGTTGAAATCATAAAATCTGAGTGCAAACTCAAAATGCAATTTTCTCAGGCCATCTTCGTAATTCTTAAACTTGTCTTCATTTACTGAGGGTACTGAATTTAACCACCGGAAGTGAGACAAGTCGTTGTTCGGTAGTTGCCCAGCAAACTGATTAAGTTTTAATACAAAACCTTTGAGATCAGCTCAGATATCGTGGATAAATAGAAATTTTTCTTGCATCTTATTCATATCACAAAGAAGAACTGCGAAACATGCGAAGTTCGAAAACCATACTGTTCTTTTCACATTTTTATAGTCATTTGTCTGCACTTTTAGGCGACCGCAGGCCACGAGAGGTGGGTTCCTAGGCCGAAGCCCTATCCTAGTCTAACATTCGTAGGTAAAAGTCCATAATGTAGATAGCATAATGCAGTTACATAACACGTTGCAGATGAATGGAAAGAAAACTAATTGAGGAAGAGCATTTCCGAAGAAAATTGTACTACATGGCATTTCAAGTGAAAAACTTGTGTGGATATGATGAACAGCCCATAATAGTGATAAAGCTACGGAGTAACTCAGCAATGATCGCAGGGTCGAACATGCTAAACGAACGAATGAATATAAAAATGTGATCATGTGAGGTGCAGGAGTAAGGTGATTGGGTCTTGGCAGGAGCTTGGCGATTGGTTGTGAGAAGAGGGAGTGAACCAGAATGTACAAAATGTTTGCATGTATGCTTATCAAGTGAGATAACAGACATCTTCTACATGAACTCGTTTTCCGCGCTGATCTTTCTCTTTATGATATACCCGCTTATGGCCGAGTGGTTAAGACACCTGAATACTGGAAGCTCTACTCGGGTTCGACCAGAGCGAACGGACTGGTTCCATGATGACGTTTCGTGGTTTTACTCAGAGACGAATGGGTTTGATCTAACCGGCAAGGGCATCTCGGGAAAAGGTGTCGACATTTTTTCCCCAGTTACCCATCGTTCGGCAAGGCACAACGGTGACGTGATATAAAAGCGTAAAAATGCCAGCACCAATATGAGCTTCAGTGCCATAAGGAAAAAAAACCTTCATCAAGGTTGCCGAAATACCTATGTGAAGGTCTCAATCTTGGCGAACAGCCGGGAACTTAATTGCGCAAAAGTGCGGAAATTTTTTAAAGCTGGACATTGCTCACCGAGACACAAGGGCGCTCTGACATTAAGGCAAAAATGAGCCAGCATCCTTAAGAAGTTCGGTATTATGAAGAAAGCAGTCCTCTTTGAGTCTGCCGAGTCAGCCCATGGTAACATTTACATCTTGGAGAAAACTTGGCTTCTTGCATGAAAATGCTGTCATCTTTATAACATTTTACGAAATTCTCCGGGTAGCGGGATAGGAAAATTCTTTGCTTTTATGCAAGTAAAAGAATTAGATCCAACAATTATGAATTTGTGACGAGCTAACGAATAGGGGTTAAGACGTTTAGTTTAAAACTATTACTAAGTTTTCTGATGTTTTCATAAGAAAAATCTTTAATTCTTTGCTTTTCTGTGAGCTTTTTGTTACACGAAATGTTTAATTTTTCATGCTTTTTAAGCCATCCATCTTAAGAAACAAAGCAGCATCAAGGGCATCGGCGCATCGGAAAATTTTCCATATTCTGAATAGCCTCATTCCGCGCCTGGCCACGTGTTACGTGAATACGAGATAATTTTCCTCAAACTGTCTTCCAGCAGGGCATCCCTCCTGATAGGCAGATAGCCATTGTACACTTTGCCATATTCAAATAAACTAACTCTTTGTGACATTATTTCTTGGAACTCGTACAATAAACTTGGGGGCAGGCTTTGTTCTTTTTGTAGAAATTCCATTCTACCTCCTTCATCCTTTCAATAACAAAGTCGCTAAAGAAAGTCACATAGCCACTATGGATTACCGCTCACATTCTTTTCTCGTGCTAGCCGGTAACAGGTTTGATTGAAGGTTTACATTTATATTCTACTGTAAGCTAAACTTTCTGGGTAGAATTTCCGGGTTTTTATCTGAGCTAACAATGTTTCATTGTCTGCAAATGAAAATGTCGGTGCAGAAGAAAGACAACAAATAAACATGACAGTGGAAACGAAATAAGATGACTTCAGACAGTAATCAAATGCATGCGGCACAAATTGCATGCGAGCCGAATGCACGATCTGAAAAAACAGTTAAAGGCCATTTTTTTTGAGAAAATGAAAAATATTTGAAATTAATTTTAAATTTCGCTTACTAAATATTTATCAAAGCTTATATCAATAATAATAATAATATCGCAAAAAGAAACAATTCAAATTTATGTTCTACCTGAAATATGAAGTTTGTTATCTGTAAGAAATTTCTATTAGTTGCACTTCATAAATCAAATATATTGACAACCTAATATTAAGTTTTTAGACTGAGACTTCTTTCAAATAATTCTAATGTGTTTAATTGATCATTAATGGCCACATATTTAATTGATCATTCATCATTTCTTTCAATTAATTACTTTTATTTAAACTGAAAATAAACAAATTATAAAAACTAATCTTTCTGAGAAGCCTTTAGGGCAATTAACAAGCGGACTTACTTGCAAAAAGAGATGCCAGCTTTCTACAACATCCTAATACGCTATTTCTTATTCGAGAATTAAACTGTTTTTAAAAAGTTTATTTACATCTAATACCTTACGAGATCTTCAGACTCGTACTTGCCTTGCCGCCCGCCTGCACCACATAGGCATTTCAAGTGATCCTATTTTGCCCACTTTGTAATTCTGGAGAAAAAATGGACAGGGACGACCTGCTTCGATGTGGGGCTCTTCGTAGTCTTACGGAAGTGTCAAGATACTGGGAGGCAACAGCGCTCCTTAGACTCCTTGGTCTTTTTGTTCTTAATTCTATTGTTTGTAACCTCTGTTTGTAAGATTTTAGTTTGTTGTAAATTTTTGCCTAGTTAGCCGAAATAAAAAAAAAGCTTTCCGAGAAACTTACCAAGTGGGACAAAACTTGAAAACAAATAATGAAAACTTACATATTCATTTTTTCGGCGCATAAATAGAAATATATAAGCATGTACGTAAATGATGATTATAAATTTCTTTATTTTCTATTGTAGCGTTTCGATTCGGATAAAAAATGTAGCCTTGAAGAGAAATTATCTTTATCACGGATTGCAGATATTCATCCGTCAGTCGGGCTCTTTTCTTATTACTTTTCATTTTAACTGTAGCGATTAAAAAAAGGGCTGCTTTCATATAAATATATTTCCAAACTAACAAAGTGCTTATTAGTGCAAAAGTTCGAAACTGTTCTTATTTACTTATTGACACTGAGAATACAAGTTAATCAAATCTATTTCTTTAAATCTTTGAATAAGATTTACTATATCATACGATAAATTAATTAGCTTCATTTACAGTTTTCTGGCGAATTATTCAGCTTCGTTCTGAATGGATATGGAAATACTATAATCTTGGACTTCATATAACTAAAATCATGATATCTTTGGAACAATTACGTAATTGAAATGTCTTCTCTGGCCGCATAAAATTGCTTCAGAGGCCGCCAATTTGAGACCATTGCCTTAAGAGCCTGAACAAAGAAAGTACTAAGACTGCCAGGAACTGAGTTATGGACAACCGATTCCTTCTTTCGTAAAAAAGAAGCCACCGAAAATGGGAAAGAACGCAACATCCCCCTCTGGGTCTTCACAACTCTCTACCGCAACCTAAGCAACCCTAATTTACCGCATACACAGATGTCTCAAAGATCAAAAATAAGGTAGGACTCTGTGTTACCATAAAAAACAAAACAGGCCTTCACTTCGAATGGCAGGGTTACCTTCGGCCGCAAAACAATGTATATCAATAGAGTTTACAGCCATACTAAAGAGTATTATGCAACTTAGAGACGTAAAAACAGATACCATCCATGTAATCACCGATAGTCAGTCCTCCATACATGCCATCAAACAACAGCACACAAATTCTCCAATAGCCCGACAAATTCAAGACATCATAAGCACAAGTAATAAGAAATTGGTCGAATCATGGACTAGAGGGCCCAATGCCTGTGAAGGCAATGAAAGGGCCGATTTTCTAGCAAAACAGGCAGCACTAATTCATGGCCTAAATTAGCATGAAAGTACAAACGGAAACAAATGGCGAATGAATAGCCAGTGGGAACAAGGACGACATGCATTCGAACTTTCAACAAGGCTGACGAAAATACTACAATATCAACCTACTTCCTTACCCTTCCTCCCTTACATCTCGGGTCACGATCCCTTCTCCAAGTATTTTTATGATCGAAATGTTGGATAGCTACACATGCAGGGAAAGCGAAGACCTTAAACATTACATGTTTCAGTGTCCGCTAAGGTCAGCCCATCACTCGCTTTCCCACCGATACTGGAATAGAATTCAGGAAATTCATCATTCCAAAACATTCCGAAAGTCTTCCAAAACATCAAAACATTGTTGATTTCCACCATCGCCAGGGACTGCATCTGTGTCATCCATAACATGCAACTGAAAATTATTCTGCAAGTTCGGAAAATGTAACAATAAGAGTATCCACTCTCCACCTTCATACTATGCAGGACAGAAAACAGTCATAAATATCTTCATTTATTGAGACAACTGTGACTGTTCTCATACCTACTCAAACTACGAACTATGAAATGACTTCATACTGTGTAATGTGTGACAGACACAGCAGTACTATGCACTCAACACATGAAATGAACTCATAAACTGTGTGCTGAATTATGAACTGTACTTTGAATGAACTTATAAACTGCGCACCGTGTAACAGAAAACCAAATAAACAACAAACCACGTACAATAGTCTCTTCACCCTACCAACAAAGCTCGAAACAAAAACTCAAAGTGGACGGGACCAGAAGTGACGTTGATGGAATGACGTCAAGTACAATCTCGTTTTTATTTTGTAGCAACAGCCATATTTTTCAAAGTTTAATTTTTTGGTGGCAACGCCGTCTTGAATCACGTATTTCGAATGACATCAGTCTTCAATTTAGTATTTTGAATATTTAATTTATCATTATTTTTAATGAGATACATTCCGATGACCTCAGAGATCATGTGACTTACGTATAGCTTTGTAAACAATTAATGCACATGACCTCAGAGATCACATGACTTATGTATATCTAAAAACAAGCATGATCGTTCTTCCACTTCTTCTCCTGCGGAATGTATCTCATTACTTTATCTATCATTATTTTTTAATTATTTACACTTTTTAATTATTTACTATGTGATTCACTTTAATTATTTATTACTTCATTATTTTTAATTGCTAATCATTAGCTTTAATTCATTTTTATTGAATTTAATACCGTTTTTCCTGAATTAAAAAAAAAGTTGGGATCGAACCCGCCATCTCTTGCATGGGAGACCTGAGCGTTACCATAAAGCCATGCTTCTGTCCTTTGAATCCTACATCTGTCCATCTGTTCTGACTATTTGTCTGTTTAACATTATAGCTTATTCATCTCGTACGACAATTGTACTTATGATGTCCAATAAATATTCAAAATTAATCACTCTCTTGTGTCTTTTTCGATCTTCTAGCCTACCTCTGCTACCACTTACCTCTGACGTCTACGGTCATGGATTGGTATGCAACTCTCAACCCTTATGATATGACCTACATACTCTAAAAGGGTGGCGCTGAATTTTTTTAGACACCCCGTATATTCACCTAGTATCTCATAAAATCTTTCGCTATTCCACCTAGCCTATTTCGATTGATAAACTGTAATTTTTTAAACCCCAAATAGGATATTAGTCTCGAAGCATGATTTTGGGTTGTTTCACTTTTCATTCGAGTTTGTCGGCATTCGGAAAAACGTAACAGATTGTTCTTTCATATTTAATCTGCCTGTTATTTATTAACAAACCGAACTATTTAAAAGCAATAGATGCAGTTGTTAACATTATTTTTTTAACTTTTTAAGCTGATTGATTTTAATAAAAGTTTATTTATTTCATGATATATATAACTAAAAACATCGAATATTTTTACATACTTTTCCACTTTTTAAATATATAGAAGATAGATTACGTTACGATGTTTGTCTAAATGCATGTTCATCTATAATATCCTATAAAATGTTTCGCTATTCCACCCGTGGTCGTCTCAATTGATAATTCCTACTGATAAATAATATTAAAGTTTGAAATAGCTCTTTCCGGCGATCGTTAAAATCTGAATCCTTTCAGATTTTTTTCCACAAAGCATGTAAAACCATAAAGCTAAAGATTTTATAAATAACACTAACAATTTCTGCATAAATGCATGCTATTTATACTTTTCCCTCAAATTCTAAATCTGAAAATGGGTTAAAATTTACTTTGCATTCAAAATTGTCAAATTAATTTTAAAAAAGGCTTCATATTAAAAAAATTAATTTCACATAGCAGGCGTTTCCGAATTCGATCGCCAAATTCAGGGAGATGACAGTAGGCATTAAGAGTATGAAAAAGTGCCATAGAACATGTGGTCGCAAACCTCATTAGAGGGTGAAAATCGCGAAAATAAACATCAAGAGGACAGTCAGCCTGATGAAGAGAGTGGCCAAACAAATGCGAGGATTAGAAGTAGTGCGGTTGAGAAGAAGAAACCTTTTCCTATGCAAATTTCCAATGCGTAAGGGTAAAATAAAAGCAGGGTTAAGAAGAAAAAAACCTTCTCGTATGCAAATTTCCTATGCGTATGGGGAAAATAAAAGCAGCTAGTAAATATTCATTAGTGGGAATGGCAGAATTCGCAGGTGTTACTTCATTCGGAAACAATATGTCAGATTACACGAACAAGGAATATGCGGATATGCATCTGATTTACGGCCAAGCAGGTGGCAATGGACGCCTAACACAGAGAATGAACCAAGAGCAACATCTGAGTATAGTCGTTATCCGTACCATACCACCTTCATGAGCATCGATCTACAGCTGCGGGAGACAGGATCCTTCCAAATAAAGAGACAATGCAGGAAAAAAAACGTAGTATGCCCGCACTTGAAACATAAAACCGAGTATTGCAGCGGTTTGCCGTTTTCCCGTCGATTAGTGCACGATTAGTTGCAGATGAACTGAGTATTCGTCATAAAATAATGTGCTATTCTGCGTCATAAAAGGTTCTGTGTGCAGAAAAAAACCTGCACTTCTTCCACGCGCAACCGAAGCGATGCCGACTGCTTCCTTCGGGGGGGGGATGCGCTGAAAGCTTGATGCCACACGGAATGATTTACAGTTTCCCGCCACTGTTTTATTCTCAGGTGAAGCCTGCTTTACGAGAGAAAGCGTGATCGACATGCACATGCATTATATGGTCGTGCGAAAATCCCCACAGCATTGTCTCGTCGAAGAAGTTTCGTATTAACATCTGTGCAGGGATTGCCGCAGATTATCTGTTCGAAAGCTTCAAGAGCACATATTACCTTGTTTTTCTACAACACGTCTTCCTGGATTTGATCCAGGGAATATTGAGCACTAAGCCCCAAAACATGCGGTTCACCAACATATTTTGCAATTGCGGTGCATAACCACCCTCGATGCTACATATCCCGGGAGGTGGACCGAACGCGGCGAACCATTTAATTGGCCTCCACGTTCCCTGGAGCTCAATCCCTAGGATTTCTTCTCCTGGGAGCACCTGAAATCGGTGGTACATGAGATGTCTGTGGATGCAGTGGAGGATCTCACAGCACGGATCGTCGTCGCTTCAGCAGACATGGCCAAAAAAACCAGCTATGTTTGAACGTGTCAGCAATCCTTCGTCCGTCGGTGTCAGCTCTGAAATGATCTTTGCAGCCGCAACTTCGAACTATTCCTATAAAACTATTTCCTAGGATCATTTCTGACGTTGAACTGTGATGCATCATAATCCTGCTTTATGTCAAATAAATGTTTTGCTGCTTATTAGTGGCCACTTTTCATTTATTCGATGTCGCACCCTTCGATTTTGTGATTTTCTCTTACTAAACCGGGTAGCGATCCCATATTCTTTGGCAATATTTCCTCCTTTGATGCCTACTATCACTCCCAAATTTGTCGGTCGAATTCGGAAAGACTGGGTATAAATTGATTCCTGCAAGATAAAGATAGATAAATTGATTCTTCATAATATAAAGCTCATTCACCGTAAGGCAGATAAGTTGACTTTCCACGAGATAAAACTAATTTCCCATAAAATAAAAATCAAATTCATATTAAAATGGATTTAAATTAAAAAAATGATTTCCCAGACTGTAAAACGAAAAACTTGGTTTTGACATACGAGCCTCGCATGCGAACGAAGTTAAGTTTGTAAGTCTGCTATCCTGCAGCACGTAGAGAAAAATTTCTAGCACAGTGTTTCTCAAACTGTGATGAAGCCTATTTTTGTGGTTCTCCTAGATTTGCGAAAAAATTACCTGTTATTTGTAAACAAAATTAAGATTTCTGACTGATGACATGTGGCTAAGAAATTTTAGTTAATCAGATAAAAATTATCCCAATCCTTAAAGCCTTGAAATGTTAGAAACAGGTAGAATATTTTTTCACTTAGCATGATTGATTAATACGAAAGTAAAATTAAATGAATTTTAATTAACTGCATTTTAAAAATATAGAGGATGTTTATATATAGAGGGTTGTATTAACATGCAGAGTTTTCGTGGCCATTTAATTAATGTTCACAGTTTAAATAGTATAAGAAAATATTACTTTAAATGTTAGATCTGATAGCCTTTTCTTTGGAATATACGTCTGCATCGTGATGTCCATGACGGAAGGGTATTCGATAAAATTTCCAGAGGTATCGACTTTCATTCATTCTTCTTCAGTATTTTCCAGATTCCACTCATCGTGATGGGTTTGCGCTTGAGACCTCTTTTCAAGAAACCAAAGACAGTAATCCATAGCTGAAACATCAAGGGACTTCGCAGGAATACATTGGAAAGGTGTATACGCAATACATGCATCAATCTTCTTTCCAAATGAATGCGTTTTGTTTCAAAGAGTGCTTGATACATTTTGAAGTATGATTTGTTGCTTTGTCTTGATCAAGTTTCATTCTTTGAAAGTTAATAGTATAAATATATAGAATTTCTTCTGTACATATCGAACGTAAAACTTTCTCGTGATAGTACTTTGAGATGATTTTAGCATATTTTCTCATTCTTTATTTTTAATTTCGTACTTACTGTATAAGAGAATCCTGCGACCATTCTAAACCCCTTACTGAAACTTTCTTTGCATAGACGGTGTAACGGTAGCACATTCGGTGCGTATTCGAGAGGTCTAGGATCGAGTCCCGGCGAGGGTACTACACATTTCTACAGTTTCCTGGCATCGAAAAAAAATTCCTAATGACTCCACACGTTTTCGATAATAAATAGATTTTTTTTGTTGTTGTTGTTTTAGTCATTTAGATTTGCTAAACATGCTTCTACAAATTGTTCTGCGTCCAGCCACATGCCTCGGCAAAAGATAGTGGTAGTTATTTTTTTCACCTTTTTTTTAAGTTGTAAATATTGGTTTAATATTTTATTATTGTTGCTAGAGATGTATTTAACGACTCTGCAATTGACTTCTGCGTCGGCTGATTTTCCATTGCTACCAACGCTTTAGAAATAATGACGTACCTTTTTCGCGCATTCGATTGGAGTCTTCTTTCCTGGTAGAAGTAATGACAGAAGGTTTTTTTGCTTGTTTTGTTTTCCGATTGCTTATTTTGCACTTAGAAACTTTAATACCATGCATTTCGCACCGTTTTTGAAACATGGAACAAGAATATTTATTTTCGTAAATCAGACAAACATATTGTTCAATGCACAGTTTGTTCACATGCGACATTTTGAAAGAAGAATCAATTTAAAAGTGCTAGACGATATTTCTTATTGCAAATAATAAACTGTTGTCAGAAATTTTTATTCCAAAACATTTGCTTTTTTTTATTTCATTTATCAAAATCGTTCTAAAAATATGTAAACACCCTCTGTGTAAGTGTACTAGTAGTAAAGTATTCTAACGAAATTGCTTTCGAAAAGGACAAGAGTAATATTGTCCTCAGAACATTATAATTTCTAAAAGAGAAAAAGTTTGAAAAACGCAGTTCTATCATACTGTTCCGGGCTATTGGCGACATTTGGCGACTGTAATTGTTAGTTTCATTTTACAACAACCCTGGCGCACCTCAAGATAGCACTACTTTCTCCACTCATCATTGTTATTATTTAAAAGTGCGGTTTGACGTCCGTCGCACTTTCAGGGTGGTCATATTCCTCTGCTCGCGCTTCAATAATATTTCTTTCTAATGCGTGTTATATGCAGCTCCCCCCTCCTTTCTAACGCGAAGACACCTTTTGTTAAACTCGTCAATCAAACTGACTCGTTCTTATTAGCTACGTGAAAATTAAAACTCACCAAAAAGTGGAACCTTGATTTACAAATCAGCTTTTAGAGAGATGTTGCAGACGGCATTAAACTTCTTAATAATAATAAAAAAATAACAAAATTATGACAAAGCTATTATTTGAAACTCATAAAACAATTAATGAATTGAAAACAGAAAAATAATTTATCACACAGCTTAACGGGAACTAGAGATTAAATAATTCTCTTTACAAAATCCATTTACAATTTTTTATCACGAATAATAAAAAGCGGGGGTGCCATCATTAGACTTATTATAAAGTTAATGGCTTATTACTTACATACTTTCGTTATTAAGTGCCACGCGTTTGTTATTTATGATACAAAATTGCAGATAGATTTTTGTAATGAGAATTATTTAATCCATTGCTCCCAGTAAACTATGTATTCTTTAATCCAAAACAGTTATTAGTCTAGAAACATGATTTTGCGTTGTTTCACTTTTAATTCGAGTTTGTTGCCATTTGGAGAAACGTAAAATATTATTTTCATATTTAATCTGTCTGTTGTTAAGTAAAAAATAAACTATTTAAAAAGGAATAGATACAGTTCTTAATTCATTTCTCTTTTAATCTGATTAATTTAAATAAAAATGCATTTAATTCATGATACAGCTAATTAAAAAGATTGAATATTTTTACGGAATTAATTACCTTACATATTTTGCCGCCTAAACGGTAAAGCGGTTAGTGACTGACAGCCTTACCAATGGCCCCGGAGATCGATTTCCTGAGAAGGCACGAATGTAAATTGCCTGTCCCTTCATAGAAGGTAATGGTGGGACCTGTTAGGTGCCTCCATAATAAAATGACCAACGCTTCTGTCGTTAGTAGTAACCAAAGCCTAAAATGGCTAGTGCCCACTGTAACATATGGATAATATTCGAGAACTTTCTGTTCTCTTGAGAAAGAACCACAGGGTCAGCCGAAATGGTCGCAAAGAGATCAAGGAACCAACTTGTTAAGGAAAGCCCCCTTGCGAGCTTTCCTTAGGAAGAAAACGAAAGAGGTAAAAAAAATGCTTTTGTCTGAGAAACGCCGAAGGGTTAAGTCGCATCACGCGACAGGAAAGTTCTGTCTTTCCTTTCTGTAACTGTGCTGATGCTTTTCTTTTTATTTAACCAAGAAATCTTTGTTCAAGTTTTGAAATAAATATTAAAAAGACCACTAGTCAGATTATTTTCCATCTCGGAAGCTCGCTTACGTTACACCGCCTTAAAAATTAAAAATTACATATTTTTTCAACTCCTTGAATATGTAGAAGATATATAACGTTTCCATGTTAGACTAAATGCATATTCACCTAATATTCTATAAAATATTTCTGCTATTCCTTCTGGGCATCTCTATCGATAATCTCTAATGATAAACCATATTAAACTTGAAAAGTGCTTTTTTGCGCAACCGTTAAAATCTGAAATCTTTCAGATTTTATTTACTTATTTATTAGCCCAAAAGAGACGTAAGTCTCGAATGATATATTAGTCTCGAAATGGCATTTCGTGTTTAATCACTGTAAACGGCGTTTCGCTTTTCAAATTGCTGCCACCAAATATTATCGCCCTGTATTATATTTAAAGAAATTAAGTAATGAAGGATTTGCATGAATGAATGCATGTGTTTCGCATTGTGAAAATCAACGGTACTTAAAGCCATCAAATTTTGAATAACGTAGTCCTCCACCCGAATATGGATAGAGGGAAGCCCGAATTTTGAATTTCGAATTTGTTTTATTATGTATTTCATATTTTGTAAAATTTTAACGAATTTTTGATTAACAAACTCAACGATTTCAAAGCGAGTAGTGGCAACACGATACGGAAAAAAATCCTCCTTTTCTTCAGAGCACGAGACTGTCTAGCGAAAGCTCTAAAGCTATGCTATTTTTAAATATTTTATGATTTTGCTGTTCAATTGAATTTTATGTGGCGTAAGCCCCAAGAACTTGATATTTAATAAATAAAATGAGCACACAAAACTTAATATTAAAAAGACAAAAAATAATTTGTAAAGCCACTTTAAGGATACTGAGCATTGATATGATGAACTGAAAAAAGACGGGGGGGGGGAGAAACAGAAAAATATGTGCCAACACTTAATGCTGCATCGAGAATTCTAAACGTATACTGCTATAGAGCTCTTATAGTTTTTTAGATTTTTATTGTTCAATTGTGTATGGCATAAATGCGAAGAAAATGATCCTTAATAATAAAGTTAAAAGGCAAAAAAAAAGGGGTAGGAGGAATGAGTGTAATCGCAGACTGGTAGATTGCGAGCTCAGACAGAGCGTAAAAACCTCAACAAACCCTTTTGGGTGACCGTTAAACCCTGAAACCTTTCCCATTTCTTTTTGACACATTATCAGACAAACTATTGAATTGGTTTGGCTTATTTCATTACGATAAAGCAATCTAGGGAAATCTACTAGGGGAAAGGATGCCCTCTTAGAGGACTTTCTAAGGGAACCTTGTTCGTTTTCATGTTACACATGGGGAAAACCTAGAAAGCGTCCGTGCTGCCAGACCGTTCGCTAGGAATCGTACACATGTCGAATCACCAGAGTTCAGAGACTTCACTACTCGGCCGCTGGAAAGCCTCAAATTATTGAATTGAAAAATGCTTTTCCAGCAGTGAATAATCTTACTTCTAACAATTATGTCACCTAATGGTAAACAAAATAATAATTAAAAAAAATACTACCAATTTTCAAAAATTCGAAAACCAGAAATTAACGTTACAAATTTCATATAATCGTTTCAGCATTAAATCTTAAAAATCCTACCTGGAATTTTGAAAAAAGTCACTGCACGACATAGTACTGTCATCCACAAACAATGTGTGTACAAAATTTGAGCTCGACAGCTTATCTAGGAAATAGGTTTAAAATCCATCCCAAACTTCCGACCGTAGAGACAAATACCATGAGTGAACTAAATAATAAATGCTTAAGAATTAATTAAGGCATAAATAACCTTCGAATTAAATTCTCTTGGTCTTCGCTGTGATAGACAGATCTCTTGGTCTTCACTATCGGTATGTGAAAAAGGCGGGAGAAATGTTTTAGTTTCGAGGTGATCCAAGGCTTAAGCTAGGCATGTTAATTACTTCGTTATACGAAGTATTGTATTTACGAAAAATTTCAGTTATAATATTTCAACGAAAATATCCATTTTGACAGCTCTCGAATCCATTTGAACGATTTTTTGCGTGGCATCTGTACGTACAAACAGGATAAAGGACTCTTTTCCAAAAACGGATTGTAAAAAGGGTTCAGAACAGTTTTCTTCGTGGTATCTCGCATTACTCAAAAACAAGTAGCTTCAGAACATTGAAATTTTGCATATGGGACTGCTATAACGTGTAGTTATGCACCTCCCTTTTTGGTTGCAATGGGCAGCACCAAATATAAATAAATAAATAAATATATATATATATAAGATAAAAAATATGTAAATCAGCTTTATAATTTAATTTAGTAATAGCCTTTTATCGATGTTTTTTAATCTGTTTAATTCCTTTTTATTTTAAAAATAATAATAACATGTCTGAACTGCGTCATTTCTAGATTAATTTATGGCACAAAGCTTGGGTAACGCCAATGACGTAGTTATTTCGGAATCTAAACTCAGAGAACTGAAACCTTTGTAAACCGAAACCTATTTGGTGAGCTACCATATTGGATAAATGCTTACTTTGCTTGTAACTATGTTGCCGCTTGGACGTTATTTCGCTGTGCTCTGTTCCTGCCGCAATTGTATTCGAAAATGTAAATGTTCTGAAAACAGGCACGATTAGAGTGCTAAGTGAACTGTGGCTCTAAATGTGAATTTAAATAAAAAAAAGGAAATTAAAACTGCCTCGACTGCCAAATTTCTTGTTCACCGAGGATCGGCATTTCAGCATTCTACCCCTAACAACATTGCTACGTCTTTTTCTCTTTTTTTATCACACACACACACATACAGATATATATATATATATACACGTTGCTAAATTATGCATTTTTTGCTTTAAAAGTGATTAAATTATATTGTCTTATGTTCCGGTTTAGGTAATCTGCATGAAATAGTTATAGAATTCTCAACAATTTAAAAGTTATTTAAGTGCTACTAAACACCTAATGCAGCCGCCATTTGTTTACATTTAAAACACTTAGTAGAATACTGAATGAAAAGTCAGTTTCTGCATCAACTTCAGCAATTTTTTTTCTTTTTTCTTTTTTTCTTTTTCTTTTTTTTTGGGACCAAAAGTAAACTTTAAGTTTTGTGAACCGAAAAATCTGTCTTCTTGCCCGCTGGTGGAAGTGCTGGTTTTTGCGTAGAAACTCTAATTTTAATTAAATTTTTTTAACTATACTTGGTGTTTATGTTTTTCTGTATTTTACGAATTTTTATGAAGATGTTTTGAGTTTTTATGCATTTTTGCCTTGCCTCGAAATGAGAACTAACTTAATTGAATAAAAAATATGAATCTCTAATGAAATTCGAGGAAATACGTTTAAATGAAATGCAGCAAAAATATGTGTATAATTTAATAGGCCTTATAAGAAAGTCATCAGGTGACCACATAAGAATTCTTTTTGTTTTATAAACAGAACATGGAAATACGTGTTATCCCATTACGGATTTTTCCTGTTCAAGCTTTCTGAACGTGGCAACTCATATCGTGCTATTTCAGGCTTTTTTCTCCTTTTTACAAGTATTCTGGATGATAGCATCAAAAATTGTACTTAAGTTTAAAGGCCGAAGGGTCATTGCGACATCACAGTCACGTGACCTCCTATTGAATTTTCCGGATTTTTGTTGACTTTAAATGAAAGAGGCTCAAATGGGAATCACTTTTACCCACCCCATCAAAAGAGGCTGAAATGGAAAGGTTTTTTCAAAAAAACTCAATTTGGGTGTTCCATTGCGAAAGACTGAAATAGGACATAATCATGTAAAATAACTGCGTATGAAGAAGAAAACATCTTAAAATAACAAATATTCAAAAAAAAATATTTAAAAAAATAAGCTTTTATTTAAAACTAATAAAATAATGTAAAACTGCGAGGAGAAAAATAACTAATTTATGATATATTTTAATAGGAATAAAATACAAAATGCATCTACAATTTTTTACTCTTGTCGACCGCAATTAAATCAATAGATTTCATTATTAAGGCATCTCACGCTTTCATTATTCGTGATATAAAATCGTAGATGAAGTCTGAAAACAGAATTATTTAATGCTCCCGTTAAATTAGATAAATTATTTTTCTCCTTCTAATTCCTTCATTATTTTGTAGAGACATTAGGTTATTTGGAAGCAGAAGACATGAAAAATGAGCAACGCCTTCGCCGGGAATCGAACCACGGCCCTCTCGGTTACGCGTCGAGCGCGCTGACCACTACACGAAGGCATGCGAAAAAGGCGGAAGAAATACCTTATACTTTGTAAGGTCTTAGTTTAAACTAACAAAGTTTTATGTTAATTTCTTTTTCCTGTGAACTCTTATTTCAACTTCCCGTTAGAATGAGCACGCGTTTCAGCTTTATGCTAATTTGAAGTAGAGCCAAGTTTGTATTTAAAGGTTAGCGAGGAACTTCTCAGGGTGAGAGAGCTTTTAATCTCAGATCACTGCTGCTCTGTTCGACGTTCGCCTGACTAGCTAGCATTTAAATTCTAAGCCTTAGCGCTGTTACTCTAATACTTATTGAAGTAATCTAAGAGCGTTAGTATTAGCTAAATCTTGCTACGCACCATTGATCATTTAGCATAGAGCCCAACCTCGCGTTTACAGCTCTGAGAGCAACGACTTCTTAATTTTCTATTTAACTTTACGTTGAATTATTTCATTGTTCAGTTTAGACCCAAATGCGGTCATTATTTTCTGTTATCCCTTCCGAGTTGGGAAGTGACTTTAAATAGTAGTTTAATAAAAGGGTAATTTTAAACCCTCCTTCTGTGCGGTTATTCTACCATTTCCACTGAACATAGCTGCATTCAGCTCCCTGTTCAAGATCAGGACTTTAACACTATCATGACCATGTTCGCCAAAAGTATGCACAGAACACACAGTCCTGACAAATTTTATGAGCTTTAAGCCTTTAAATAAGATTTCTTTTCAGCAATTTTTATTTTATGTTTTTAGTCAAAATGACACGTTGTCAATAAACGTATTCAACTGAAAAATTGCTTTTCAACAGCGACTAATCATTCTTACCTCCAACCATTCCGTTACGTCAAATGGCCTTACAGTGGTTACCAAAAAATTAGAAATTACAGAGAGCGTTTGTATACGTTTAGAACAATTTCGATGAAGCAATAAAATGAAAAACAAATGTTTTGCAATTAACATTACTTGCATTATTGGTTTAAAAATGCTCCTTACTTTATTTCCAAGATGATCCAAGAAATATTAAAAGGATGATGGATGACGTGGATATTTTTTCAGAAACCTGGGAATGCCTTCTCAAGCATCGGAAAATTGTACTGAAACGTACAGTAGAGCAAAATTGATTTTTAAGCCTACGAAATATCGTTTTGTTCAAAAACATAATTTACTTGGACCATATTGTAACTCAAGGGAAACGAAAACCGCCGGATGTTAACAGATTTCCCTACTTTGAAGACTAAAACTAATATAAGGTCATTTCTAGAAACAGCGGACTACTATAGCCGTTATATTCCGATATATTCGGCAGTCGCAACTCAGCTGACTGATCTTATTTTTCCCCCGCCCCCCAATGGCAGATTATGAACAGTTACACTTTGTAACAGAGTCCATTAATCTATACTAAGGCCAAATGTGGTGGTCTCTTTATTATGGAGACACTTAATAGGTGGGCCACCATCGCCTCTTATGAAGGGACGGACTATTACAATCATGCCTTCTCCGGGATTCAAACGCAGGCCCTTCGTATTTTGGTATCGCAGTCAGGCTCTCCGAACCACTATACCGTCTGGGCGGCCGGAGTGATCTTTTAAAGGGTAAAACAGAACACATACAAAGGTGATATTCTGTGGAATGCAGAGAGTGAGAGGGCTTTCACTGAATTTATTATTCCATTATTCAAAACACTTCTGTATTTGGAAATACATCATTAAGATCAATCAATGACTGCAAACATTAAAGCCAGGTGAAGGACTTTAAAGTTGGTCAGCTGTAGGTGCTGTATATATATATATATAAATTAAAAAAATATAATATTAGAATCTCATTCATATAAAGTAAATTAAAATTTTAAATTACGCGAATTCAATTGAAAAACAAAATAATTTGATTAATTATTGCTGAGAACTAATTTGCAATATCATTAAATTCAGAAAACATAAGTAAATAATGTGCAAGCATGTAAATACCAGAAAAACATAGTACATTCCCAAGCGTTTTATCTTAAAAATATTTAAATTAAAAAAAATTAATTTCCATAAAGTGAATAACTGTCGAGCAAGCACGAGACAGATCTTTTCAAGGAGAAGTTGCCCTCAAACCTGACTCTTGAATTACCTAATTCCTGTTTCGGAATCTTTATAGGTATGGGTAAAGAAATACACAAAACGAAAAGTAGTGATATGTTAAAATGAGAAATTTAATATTTAAGGAATTTTCGAAAAATTTAGAAAACAAATTCACAACAGGAAAAAATTATGAATTAAAAGTACAAAGCCAAAGTAATTTAGAATCCCAAACCTGTAAAGGTACTTCCCCGACACGAATTTTGCATGCAAACCAAAGTAAAACTAAAAAACTAATTCCAAACATCATAAAAATTGCAAGAAAAATAAATGAAATATTATATAAAAATTATATGAAATAAATACAATCTAAATGATACAATAAGGCAAGCAAATTGTTTCGATTTAACTTACTTTCCCCCACATTTTTCTAGTTTAAAACACTGCTAAACTACGTAAAGTTAAGAAGTCCGTGGCTGCTACCTGTGAACACAGAGGAAGCTGAGACTATGTAAAGTTGAGTAGTGTGAAGCTGCAAACTGTGTTAGGTAAAAATGTGTTTGTAAATGTGCAAACTGTGTTTGTAAAAATGTAGCTGCTAACTGTTATATTAGTGTAAAAGTATAAGTTCTGTGTGTAAAGCTGAATGAAATATAAATTTTATAAAAAGGAAATGTATAGAGTAGGTTTACCGGTAAATCCTAATAATGCAAACGAAATAGAAGGTTAATGTTTCCAAATTTTGAAAATAGATTGATTTAAAATTTGTAAAAAATTGATAAATTTTTTAAATTATAATTTAATTAAAATTGAAGTTGAACTAAAGTTAAATTAAAACTTTAACTAAATACTTGCCAAATGTAAGGAAAATGTAGAAAATGTTTAAAATCTTCCCTCAATTCGAACTGTAATTGAGACTTCAGAGAAGAGTTGGAGCTGGCTTCGAGCTAATGAGACTTCACTTCATTAATGAAAGGAAAGAAGCCTGTATTGATTAAATAGAAATATACATATTTACGTAAGAGTTAATCCATTAGCTCTCCACTGTATTATTGTACCATTACCCTCCAGTTAAGGTTTAAGGTAATGCTATCATAGCATAAAAAGTCAATAAATTAAATAGAAATGTTAATGCCTATCTTTTTAATTAACTTTATTATTTATTTTTTTAAATTTTCTGTTTCAGTACACATATTTTTCATCCTAATGATTTGGCTATAAAAATGTTACCATTTACTTTCTTAGAAATATTAGAATTCCAATTAATTTGCTTGATAGTCTCAAATTTGAAATCTCTCCTTTTATCATATAATTTAATTTTGTTGTGTTTAAGAATTTGCGGGTCGAAATATTCAATAATATCCTGAATTGTATTGGTTTTATGAAGTATTAAACTAGCTGGGTAAATTTTGAATTGCTCTATAGCGGAGTCATTGTTCAAAATTATAATATCATCAATGTATCTAAAAGTATTTGAAAATAACTTCAATTCATTATTATTTAAACCCAGTTGAAATTTATATACGTTAGCAAAAAGAAATAGATTGCAGATCTGTGTAGAACTGTTCGCTCCCATTGAGATTCCTCTAATCTGCCGAGAGCTCTTATTATCGAAATTAATGTAGTTATTAAATAAGGTGCAATGCAGGTATATGTTTCATTTGTCAATTCAGAGGATGCTTAGCATGTCAGGAAAAAATTGTGGTAGTTGCATTAAACTAGTAAAATTTCGTCCAATAGTAGAAAAGTATAAAGGTTTACCAAGTCATAGCAGTTAATATTCTTAATTTCTAAACGTTTAAATTTATTGATAACTAAATTGTTATTACAAATAATCCAACAATAGTTGTGCTGCTTGTTAACTAGTTGATAAATTAAATTACATATTTTTAAAGTTTTATTGCAAAGATGTAATCTATATTCTTTTTATAATTATTTTTACCATCTGCAATAAACCTGCTGCTATTTGTATGTAATCAATACTGGCTTCTTTTATTAATGAAGGGTCAGCTCTTTCCTAAAGTAATTAAGTTATAATTAAAAAAATTTCATCAATTTTTTATAAATTTTAAATTATTCTATTTTCAAAATTTGAAAACATTAACATTCTATATCGTTTGCATTATTAGCATTTACCAGCAAACTTACTCTTTAAATTTCCTTTTTACAAAATTTAAATTTCATTCATGTTTTCGCACAGAACTTACATTTTTACACTAATATAACAGTTAGCAGCTACATTTTTACAATATCCAACACAGTTTGCAGCTTCACACTACTCAACCTTACATAGTCTCAGCGCCCTCTGTTTTCACAGCAGCCACGAACTTCTCTACTTTACATAGTTTAGCAACGTTATAAACTAGAAAAATGTGGGGAAAAGTAAGGTAAATCGAAACGATTTACTTGCCTTTTTGTATCATTTAGATTGCATTTATTTTATTTTATATAATTATGTTATTATTATATTATTTATTTTATATAATTTTTATACAATATTTCATTTATTTTTTCTTGCAATTTTTATGATGTTTAGAATTAGTTTTTTAGTTTTATTTTGGTTTACATGCATAATTCTTGTCGGGGGATTACCTATACAGGTTTGGGATTCTAAGTTACTTTGGCTTTGTACTTTTAATTTATATTTTTTTTTCCTATTGTGGATTTCCTTTCTAAATTTCTCGAAAATTCCTTAAATATTAAATTTCTCATTTTAGCATATCATTACTTTTGTTTTTGTGTATTTCTTTATCAGTACCTATATAGATGACGAAATACGAATTGGGTACTTGAAAAGTTAGGTTTGAGGGCAACTTTCCCTTGAAAATATCGGTCTCCTGCTTGCTCAACAATTGTTTACTTTATGCAAATTAAAATTAATTTTTAAAATTTAAAAGTTTTTAAGATAAAATTTTTGGGATTGCATTATTTTTTTCTACTATTTACATGCGTGCGCGTTATTTACTTACGTTTTCTGAATTTAATGATATTGCAAATTACTTCGCAGCAATAATTAATCAATTTATTTTGTTTGCAATTGAATTTGCGAAGTTTAAAATTTTAATTTGCTTTGTGTGAATGAGATTATAGCATTATATTTATTAAATTTATATTTCATTCCTTGCAGCATTGGCGCAAGGGAATTTTTTCAATGAAACATTATAATATATATGTTACCGGCAAAGTTTGAAATCCAGCATTCTATAGAAGGCCTAGGCATAGTACTTTTAATTTGTATTTTCTTCAAATTGTGGATTTGCTTTCTAAATTTCTTGAAAATTCCTTAAATATTAAATTTCTCATTCATTTTGGGTATTTCTATATCAATACCTATATAGATGACAAAATATGAATTGGTAACTTGAAGAGTTAGGTTTGAGGGCAACTTCGCCTTGAAAATATCTGTCTCCTGCCTACTCAACAATTATTCACTTTATGCTAAAACTAGCCGCATTCACCTAAAACTAGTCGGCAATGTATGAAAAGATTCATATTTCACACATTTCCTAGGCATTCTATGGAATTCTAAATGAGAAACCGGCAAACTATGAAATCTCAGTATCTCAGTATCTCTCTCAAAGTATGAAATGCATAATAGAAAGCGTCCAAACAATGGGAAGAGGTGAAACTAATGAGATTATGCAAGAAAAAGAGCCTGTTTCAAAAAAACATAGATGAGATTATAGTCGATAGTGGATTAAACCAATATGATGAAGATATGCTTACCGAAAAGATTTCTGTTTCTGATACCTGTTATATGTAAAGGAAACGAGTGATGCATTTGAATGCAGAGCGTGTCGTCGAAAAATTCTTACCTTCTGTGGCCATGCTAGTAAAGATGATGAAATGGATGTTTTGTGCACCCTTTGTTTCAAAACTGAAAATGCTATTGAAGGTAAAATAAATTCTGAGATCAATCCAGAAATACAAGCCAAAAAATGAAAATGAATTCGGAAAAAAATATCTGCTTCTTTGGGAACTACTGTGTGAGTTCCTTTTCCTGATGTGGACGAGGTGACATAGGATGGTTTCTATGGGCTTGGAACCTTTGAAGGAATTATAAAACAAGTATATGTGAGGTCACAACTCCTTTTATGTCCTAAGAACTTGCTCAGAATTAAAGATATACCTGACCACGAAATTCCTCTCTGGTCAAATGCAATTGCTCAGCCCAGTGGAAGCGGCCAAAAAATCATCATATCTAAGTGTAAAACAAAGTGCCAAAATATGAAATGCCTTTGCTTGAAACATGGAATGAAATTAATTCAAAATGCCATTCAAGTCTACCATGTTGCAAAAAGTATAATTTTAATTTCTTATTTTTTATATGAAAATTTTGTTTCCCTTAATAAGAAAGGCATAAATTTTGTTTTGTACAACTTTCATTTTTCTTTAGGTATTTTGAATAATTTTTTAGGGCATTCTCATTTTTTCAGAATAGCATTTGTATTTTTGAGAAATGCACGTCATTTATATAACAGCCTTGTCAATACTTTATTCCATACTTTGCCCAAATAGTATTTGTCATCCTATAGAATCTCTAGGTATTATATGCAATACCTAGGGAAAGTATGTAATAATTCTCATGTTTCATACTTTGCCTAAAAACATCTGGCATCATATACAATGCCTAGGCATTCTATAGAATACCGGCGTTTCATACTTTGCCAGTAATATACTATATCTATATATATAGTGGCTCCCAAAAGTGTTTTAACACTTAACGAGTTTCAGTGAAAAATTGCTTTATTCATTAACAAAAATTAGTACTTGAGAACGAGAATATTTTAATAGTATCTATAAATTTCTGTTACCAAAATTACATTAATTGCTTTATGAACATAGCAAAACGTTTTTGGGGGAATCGATAACCAAAAGGTAGCCGAAAAATTATCTCACAAAAGTCTTTACACTTTAAAGAAATCTGCACGTATTAGTAAATATTGTAATATTTCTGTCAGTTAGTATTTTGTAGGATATCCCGCAGCAATAATGACACCTTTCAAATGTCTGAGCATACAGCTTTTTTTTAATAGCTGCATAAATGTGCCTCCGTTCTTCTAACATTACTTCTTTTAGTTCGTTTTTCCTTTTAATGCTGTGTCTTCGTACTCTAACCTTTAATTCTTTCCAAATGTGCTCTATCGAGTTTAAATCTGGTGATTGAGGTAGTGTTTTCAGAACTTATGGATAATTATATACACACCAAAGGCGAACGCGAAAGCTCGTGTGCTTAGGATCGTTATCCTGATAAAAAAATAAACTTGTTTCCAATACCCAAATTTTGGAAGGATAATTTTAAATTATTTTTCAAAATATTTAAATAAAGAGTGTGGTTCATTAAGACATCAATAAATACTAAATTACCTAATCCTGAGGTTAGCATTCACCTCTATACAAGGACACGTCCGCCGACATGCTTTACTGTTCCAGCCAAGGTTTTAGGATTAAGTTCCTCATTTTCTCTTTTCCATACAAATATACGCCCATCGGAACAAAAAAAATTTCAAACTTGCTTTCAAATCTGCAAATAAGCCATGATTCCAATACGCGTCGGACTGTTTTATCATTGATTTTAGAAGGAAAGCCTAAGCGTTCTATCTTTCGCTTCTTACAAAAAATTTACATGGAGCAGAGCGCTCATGTAATCTAGCTGATCTAAACACTCGTCGAACAGTTTCAGGTGAAAAAGTTTCAGTAGACAATTTTTCAGTAAATTCTGAAAAAATATTTTACAGCACTCAAACGGGGATCTATCGCAGATTTTGTAACAATAAATCTCTGATCACGTTGAGTTAACTTTGCAAGACGCCAACTTCTTACTTTTCTTTACTTATTTTCGATCTATTTTTCTCCTTTAGAACGTTCTATCGCATACTGCACCGTAGAGTGGGTTAAATTTGCTAATTTAGCGATATCCCAGATCGATTTTCTACCCTTATGATGAAAAGTGATCAATATTCGAATGTTATTCGTCGTTTCCTACGACTACGTGCTATTTTTAAATATTAAATAAAATATAACGAAGTAAGCTAACAAAGAATAAAGCCAAACGAAATTTTAAACGTCACCAAAATGCAAAAATAAAAAAATGCTAGATGATAATTTTATTTATGAAATTTTACTAAAATGTTTCAGTGGACGATAACTTTTGCTGCATGTTTTATCTATGCCTGTTACATTTTCAATTTTAGAAAAAGAAAATAAGTCAGTATTAAAAAAAAGTTTGGTTTATTGAAAATCCCATGGACATGGTATGAAAAAATATTGGACTTTATATTCAAATTCAGTTCTGCGCTACATCGCTTTCCCTGCAAATTCTGAAAGTGTACGATCCATTTTGGAAGCCACTATATATATCTGGTACTGCCGACTTCAATAAAAATGAGAGATGTATAACTAGATGTTTTAACAGACCCATGAACAAAATTTCAAGGTTCTACGGCTAATCATTTTTGAATTACAGACGCATATACAGAACGTCACGACAAAATCAATTTTCATTCCAATTTATAATCCGTTTTGGAATAAAGAGTCTTTATTCTATCTATACGTGCAAACGCCATGCAAAAAAAAGTCAAAATGAATATCTGCTCTAAAATCTGGTAAAAGAAATTTTTTGCGATTAGAATACTTTCTTAACTTCGTACGAGGAAACAGTAGTCTATTAGATGTAATCTGAATAAATATATATGTATTTTTCGAGTTTTGGAAAGGAGGTAGGGAAATAATCTTCTAGCAGATGAGAAAAGGGTGCTTGGAGCAAAATATTGAGAACTACTGCTATACATATAGGCAAGGGAGGGATATTTTCGATTCGAAAATTCCAGAATGAGTTTTCGGCAAATAAGTGCTAATTATGTTCCCGACAATACGCTTTTACTATTTTTGCAATGATGTTTGTCTCTCTGTCTATCAGTATGAGCGTGAAAATTTCTTCGTCCTCGATAACTCTTATATTGCACTGCTCACATTTCCGTATTTAAACTTTCTGAATTCGTATAAAAATCTGAATAGAGTCAGGGTTAAATTCGGGAACTAGAAGTGGTACTTGAAAACCATCGCAGTATCGGCTAATCTGAATTCATTTCGATCTGCCTTTGTATCCCCGCGATACATAAGTATCAGTAAACGATGCTTCCTTTAAGTACAATAATGTATTATAATTTATATAGGGTGGTTATAACAAAAGCTTCCGCCACATACAGGGTGTGAATCAGAAATTTCAAGACTGGTTCATTTCTAAATAGGGGAGCGCGCGCGGACCGGTTCCGCCAGGTGGGGGAAGTAGTACGGAGTCTCGGAACGAATGACGCTGCGGCAGTTGCCTCCGGAACGCTGGAGAGTGCGCATCGCTTGCAGCGTGAGTACGTGTCATTGACCTCGGTCGAGAAGTGGAAGAGGCGAAAATGGAGCAGCACTTGGAGCAACGTTATGCGATTAAGTTTGAGTGCGACTGAACAAAACCGCCACGGAGACTCTCGGTATGATTCAAGAGGCCTTTAAGGAAGAAGCCATATCCCGTGCAATGGTTTTCATGTGGCACAAACGTTTCAAAGGAGGGCCGCGGGAATGTTGAAGTCGACTACCGCTCTGGAAGGCCATCATCAAGCCGAACGGATCAAAATGTTGAGAGAGTGCGGGAACTTTTAAACAATGACCGTCTTCTTACCTGTAGTACTAGATTAATTGCCGATGAACAGGGACTCAGTCAGAGTACGGTGTGGAGGATTGTGACGGAGAATTTGATGATGCGAAAAGTGTGTGTTAAACTGGTGCCAAAAGTTTTGTCTGTGGATCAGAAGAAACGGAGCATAACTGTTTAGCAGGAAATGCTCCAACGGTTGAATGTTGATCCGAACCTTCTGGAGAAAGTGATTACTAGTGATGAGACCTGGGTCTACGAGTACGATACTGAGTCGAAGCGTCAAAGCTTAGAATGACACATGCTTCCTCGCCGAAGCCCAAGAAAGCTCTCATGAGCAAGTCGCGTATGAAGTGCATGCTGATTGTTTTTTTTATGGTAAAGGAGTGATTCACAAGGAGTTTGTTGCTCGTGGACAGACTGTCACAGGTGACTTTTACGCTGGAGTGCTCCGCTGCTTGAGGGATCTAGTCCGCCCCGGGATCAAAGGCGATTGGATTCTCCACCACGACAATGCTCCCGCTCACTTGTCGTGCGCCGCCGCCAAAATTTTGGTCAAGTTCAACGTGACAACACTGTCGCAGCCATTTACAGCCCCGACATGGCTCCAAGTGACTTTTTCCTCTTCCCCCGAATAAAGACAGGCCTAAAAGGGGAGCGATTCGACGCCATCCAGCAGATTCGACGAGATTCCTTGACAGCATGACGCCCAAGGCCTTCCAGAAGGGCTACGAACAGTGGAAGACGCGCTGTGTTGATGCTGAAGGATCATATTTTGAAGAATTTTAGTCCGCTGTACTTAAATGTCCAATAAATTTCTAGTTCTGAGGTAAGTCTTGAAACTTCTGAATCACACCCTGTATGTACCCTGAGCAGCCTATATCTGCTCAACCACTCGAAATAAAATTTCAGATAATATTATTTGAAGTTCTATTTTTAAGATTACGGTGATTTAAAACAATAGGCCTCTCACGTTTATGGTTACAGTGAAACAATTTCGAAAGGCAGCGACCACTTTTTTCTTGCTCAAATTTATCATTGAAAAAGCATAAGCGGCGTTGGAATGATACGCGAATCATGAAAATGAACATTTGCAAAGAACAACATTGTACCAGTCACAACACAAAAGAGGGAAGGGAAATTTTGTTCATTGGAATTAAAAGTTTCCAACGTGTACGACGTTTCAAGATAGAGTTATCTCTTGTAACTCTGCAGTTTCGTGGACACCGCGATTCCCCTACCTCCACTCCGATGGATTTCTGGTTGAGAGATTATCTGAAATCACAGGTGTACACATCAAATATAAGAGATTTGTCAGAATTGAAAGATGTTGGGGGGATGTTTTGTTACTGCTATGGGAGTGACAGTCAGGTTACCCCGAGTTGAGTGACTGCAGGTAGCGTATCTGACTCCTTATAATGATTAGGTAATGTTGAGAGGTTACGTAATTCTTACTGCATTTGAAACTCAAAAGACATTTAGTACAATTATAATAAGCTCTTTACACACATATATATAATTCATAGATAGCATAGATAGGTATTTAAATGAATTATAGTCCTCGTAGTGTGAGGAGTCTGCTAACGAAGGTCTCTCTAGTCGAGAGTTCTGGAGCGTTCTTCTGATGTTACTCCGATGGAAAAAATCTTCACAGCAAATTAGCCACGCCTCTTTAATTTTACAGTAGCATTTTACATCCTCTGATTCGTTATATCTGGAACTATATCAGAGAAAATATTAGATCATTGGTTCGTCACCCCTCCTGAAATTGAGAGGCTTTGACAACAGACACGGTACAGAACGTTGAAATCTCCTGACACTAGTCGTGAAGTTATGTTTCTGCGATGTCAAACACATATCATGTGACAGGTCGTAAAGGCTGGGAGCAGTGAATTGCAGAGACCGCACACACGATTTACTTATCTCTGTGTGATCCGCCGCATACTCCTCCTCCAGTATCATCGTGATGATACGTAAAAATGGAGGAAATCCACATGTCTACTGGAAGGAGTTTGACGAATATTAGGCTTCGAAGCATCAGGAGAGCGAGTATCCATGTCGGTATTCAACGGAAATGCTAGTTTCAGCCGGTCAATTGAGACCGAAACAATTTTTCCATGAATGGATAATTTGAACACTTTTTTACCGCGTTTGAGAACTTTAAAAGCACCGTCATCCGGTGGTTGTAGTGGCCGTCGTACTGTATCATGTCGCACAAACACATGTGGACACGTTTTTGAATCTTTGTGAATAAACACTGCTTCTGCTGTATGTGATACAGTTGGTTTTGGTTTAAGTTGCTGCATGCAACTTCGAAGTTGTTCGACGTATTCCAGAAGATCAGTTGCAACATTCGATGTGTCGAAAAAATCGCCCGGGAGTTTAATGGTAGCTCCGTATAGCAGTTCAGCGGGTGTGCAATCGATGGTTTCTTTGAGAGCTGTTCTCAAACCAATTAGCACAGTAGGTAGCACTTCTGTTCATTTTAGCGTGTTGTGACACATTAATGCGGCTTTTAGTGGACGATGAAATTCTTCAATTAAACCATTGCTTTGAGGATGATAAGCAGGTGTGCGTATTCGTTGTAATAGTTTAGTTAGAGCCTCAAATAAAGAAGACTCGAATTGACGTCATTGATCGGTTGTAATAGTAGTTGACACAAAGCGGGCGGTCCAGTTGGCGTAGAAGGCCTCCGCTACCGTTATAGCTTGAATATCAATGATGGGAATAGCTTCTGTCCATCTAGTAAAACGATCGATAGCTGTTAGGCAATATGTGAATGCACTGGAAGGTGGGAGTGCGCCGATGAGATCTAAATGAAATGATGAAATCGCATAGAATTTTCACTAAATGATTGTGAAGGGGCCGTAGTATGTTTGTGTATTTTAGATTTCTGGCACGAAATATGCTGTCTTGCCCAGTTCGTCACATCTTTGTTGATATTTGGCCACACATACCGACTACGAACTATTTTTGACGTCGTACGAATGCCCATAAGCTAAATTATGTACGCAATTAAAACACAATTTTCGAAATGCCTTGGGAAAATAAGGTCTTGCTATACCTGTTGATATATCACAATACATTTCTATTTCTGAATTTGGGTGCTTAACCTTTGTAAAGAATTGTTAGCGTTAAGTATTTTTTTAACTCATCATCTCCGACGCCAAGTTGACTCGCTCTCGTGCAAAGTTGTGCATCACTTCAAACCAGACCTGGAGATCTTTAATGTATTCCTCAGGCGATGAAGGCGAATCCGGAGGGCGACCAAACAAAAGATCGCATGGCAGACAAAGGTCACGACCGAAGAGCATCTGAGATGGGAAACAGCTGGTAGTCTCGTGGACAGCACTGCGGTAAGCCAGTAAAAATAGTGGCAACTTCTTGTTCCAGGCCTGTTGGTGTCTGGAAACCACTAATGAGAGGTTATTGAAGATGGTTCGATTAAACCTGTCTACCATGCCGTCGGACTGGGGATGTAAAGGCGTCGTTTGGGTTTTGTCAATGCCGAGTAACTTGCAGAGTTCCTTGACTACAGCCGAGTAAAAATTCCTTCCCTGATCGGAAGGGGCACTCCGAACCTGGAAATCCAGCGCTGTATCATCATCTCTGCTACTGTGAAAGTCTCTTGATCAGGAATAGGATACGCTTCAGGCAACTTGATAAAGTAATCAATGACAATGAGGATGTATTTCTTGCCATCAGCAGGTCATGGCAGAGGTCCTAAGATGTCAAAGGCAATACATTCAAAAGCTGCTCCTACATTGTAACGTTGCAGCTTCCCTCGGCTGCGTTTCTTCGGTCCTTTTCGACTTGCACAGGCATCGCAAGATCGGCACCACGTTTGCACGTCATCCTTTGCATTGTTCCAGTAGAAACGCTCCCGAGCACTCTGCAAGGTCCTCATTATTCCGAAGTGGCCTCCCGCAGGGCTGCTATGTAGTTCTTGAAGGACGTCCGGGATCCGGGATATTGGGAGTAGCAGCTGCCATCGGAATGTCTTTCCATCATCCGATTCGAATTTTCGGTACAAGACGCCGTTTCGAATATGGAGTGAGTCCCACAGAGCCCGATATTTTTTGTGGTGGGACTATAGCTCGAAATGTTGCGCCAGGTAGGTTTTCTGTTTGAGGTCTCCATTAACTCAACTTTGGGATTAATGTCACGGTCTTCCAGCTGGTCTTTCCTGATTTCCTTGTCACTCCATGGGTCTGGATCAGCCGATGTTGATGTTGCAATTTGTCGTGCGACTGGATTAACCAGTTGGTATTTAGGTTCGATCCTGGAACAATATCGGCAGTTTTCTAGGCAAGGTCTAGACAAGGCGTCAGCGTTTCTGTGCGATGATCCCTTGCGATGAGGGATAGTGATGTCATATTCCTGGAGTCTGTGTTTCCACCTGGCTATCCGACTCTCAGGATTCTTGAAATTTAAAAGCCAGGCCAATGATGCATAATCCGTGCGGAACAGGAATTTCCTGCTGTATAAATAATGATGAAAATGTTCTACGGCTTTGATTATAGCGAGCAACTCTTTCCTGGTGACACAGTAATTCCTCTCCGGTTTAGATAGGCACTTGCTCCAGTAAGCCACTACACGTTCTTGGCCATCTATTTCTTGGAACAAAACAGCGCTGACACTTTCATTACTCGCGTCCGCGTCGATAATAAATGGTTTGTCGAGCTGAGGATACGTCAGGATTGCAGCAGATGTTCCTTTCGTGCAGAACGGTGCTTCACTTCAAACCGAGCCTGGACATCTTGGATGTATTCCTCAGGCGATGAAGGCGCATCTGCAGAGCGGTCAGATAAGAAATCAAGGCAGACGAAGATCACGACCGATGAGCATCTGGGCTGGAGAATTGCTGGTAGTCTCAGGTTTCTCTTCGATCTCAGTATGATTTCGGCCCCTTTCTGAGCAGGGTATTTCAGAAGACACGTCGGCGTTTCGTGGTGAAGATCCTTTCTGAGAATCGATAGTCATGGCCTCAAACGCTGAAAACAGTTTGTTGTTTTTGAAGTCTAAGCAAAAATTATATTTCCTTAAAAAGTCCAATCCTAGTATGCAGGGATCTGTAATATCCGCCACATATGCTGTGTGATGGTAGGTGGCACTTCCAAAGGTGATGTTCACATTTAACTTTCCTTCTACATCAATTTTCTCGCCGGACGCAGTCTGGAGAGTAACACAGGATGGCGTCCAAATCAGTTTTTCCTTAAATTTTTGAGCTAAATCCTTCCGAATTATGGTAACATTAGATCCTGTATCAATGATCATACTGCAAGGAATTCCGTCGATTAATGGATAGTCCATTAATGGATAGTCCCTTACTCTTGCCACACACTGCAGAAATCTTGAGCGCTTTAAAACGGGGTTGTTCACTATCGCTCAAACTCTGCTCCGCGATATGATCATTAATTTGCTTCTTGGGTCGTTTCTGGGAAATGATCTTACTTTCCGTGCTCTGGGGTGTTCTGCAGTTCCTTCGTAGGTGGGCTTCAGCTCCGTAGTTCCAGCATTTTGGTTCTTTGTCATTACTTTTCCATCTCATGGCATTTAATTTTCTGTTTATATCGTCCGTCTTATTTTTCGAGCTCTTGAATATTCGGCAGTTCCTTCGCATGTGCCCTAAAATACCGCAGTTCCAGCACTTTACTGTCGGTTTCTTATCACCAATATTCCGCTGCAAGGCATTCACTTGTCTTGTTAAATCATCTAAACGAGCCATCAACTGATCCACTGGCTCGTGGACTCGCACAGCTCTAAGTGGGTGGTGACCTTTACGAGTTGCTTGCTGAGCTACTTCGAACTTCATGGCGTACACTAGAGCGATTTTTATATCCTTCACATCTGCCATTCGCAGTGCTTGCTGTATTTCAGGATCCCGGATGCCGTCGATGAAGTATTGCAGGAACAGGATTTCCCTTGTTTCTGTCGGACACTCTGAAAAGGCGAGGTGGAACAGCCTTTCAACACGAGTGGCGAACTCCTGGAGTGTTTCCGTAGGCTTCTGTTGAGGGGATTTTAACTGAAGCCTGCTATAATCTTTTAAATACTTCTCTCCAAAACGCAGCTCCGAAGCAGCGGACAGAGCTTCGAAATCTAGCCTTTTGTTTTCGGGAAGAGTCTGAAGGATATTCGCTGCGTCTGTTCTCAGAGAAGCGGCAAGAGACAGACTTTAGCTTGGGAATTCCATCCATTTGCTTCCGCAACAATAGAAAATTCTGTCTTATAAACTTGCCAAGAGGTCTTCCCATCATACGTAGATAGTTTGAGGGACGAGCAGGCATTGGTAAGAATTTAAAACCATCACTATTGCTCCCTGCCGTCGCTACGCATTTCTTTAAATTGTCAACTTCTTTGGCAACTGCAGAAACTCTGTCATCAATTTGTTGTTCGATTTGGTGTTGTACGACAGAGACCCTTCCTTCGATGCGTTGCTCCACAGCAGATATTTGTTCTTTTACAGAATCAACTCTTTCTTCTATTTGTTCTTTTACAGAAGAAACTTTTTTTCCGATGTGTTCAACTTTATTTTCAACAGCATCAATTTTGCCTTCCATAGCTTCGAATTTCTTTTCTGTTATACAGGCAATCTCATCTTTAACAGCTTTCATTTCATCTTTAACAGATTCTTGAACAGCCTTCATTTCATCTTTAACTGATTCTTGGCCAGCTTTCATCTCCTCTTTCACGGTCAGTTTTAATTTCTTCTTTAAATGCAGCAAAGGCTGCCATAAATTTCCTTAATTGTTCTTCCATTGCTCGTGTAATCGACATTCAAAATTCCAGTTCCTGACATCAAAAATTGTTGCGTGCGAACGGGTTCGTTGTGTATTGAATGCAGAAGTGGTTAAAAAGTTAGCAAAAATTTATTCTTTCCACAAGAAATAAATCAAAATGCTGAAATATTTCTTCAGAGGTACTAGTGCAATATCGCAATATCTCAAACGTTAAACAGAATTCACTTTAAAACAGATAAACTAATTCTATCTCACAGCGAAATCGCTACAATTAATAACAGCATTAAGTAAACAAACAGTAGTTCGCTTTAAACAGCTACAACTACAACAACATCTGAGATCAGGTGTTTCAATTCGGCTTTTATAAGCTTTTTATTTATCACTAGGACAATCTCGATTTATCTAGATTTTTCTGGATGGCAACAGTAATTACGAGTCATTTATTTATTAAATATGCACGCCCGCTTTTATTTTTATTTTTCCGACGTAGCTTTCTCTTCAAAAATCGTCTGCGTTGCACGGGAAAATAAAGCAATTTTAATTACAATCCTAAATAAATAGCGAAATAAATATGAAATCAGTAACACTATATCATAAGCCCTTAATTTTTTTTTGTTAGAAACCATTTAATTTATGTGTTACTCTGCTACCCAATAAAATGCAACTTTTAATTAAAAAAATAAAGGGGTAAACTTGAGATTATATTGATATATATTTAGAAAATCAGTTTTCACACGTGACCTAATAAATATAATCCAAAATTTCGTACTGCAAACCTTTCTGTTGATTGCGACAGCAAATCAGAATTTGTTTCCAAACTATGCAGCGGAAGTCATACTTAAGTTACTTAAAGTGATACTTGTTGCTATTTAATATACGGAATTCGGAGGTCATGTTACTAACCACATCAGATTTTTATAGTTTATTTTATTATATTTTATACATTTTGAAAGATTTCTTTCCTTGCGCTAACGATCAACATACTTTTATGCTACCAAAAATCTTAGCAACGATTGGACACAACGTGTTCTCGAGTTTCTGATTTTCATTCATAACGCACAACATCTATCTTTAAGGACAAATTATAAGTCCTCTTATGGAAGAAGCGTTATTATTAATTTCAATTAATGACAAAATATAAACGTGGTATGACACTTGAGGTGTTATTATTTTCGATTTATAATAACAAAAAGCCGTAACTGTTTTCGCTCAGTAATACTTCGAAGTTATTTCGAAATATCGTGCTAGAGCTTGTTATTTCTAAGCGATATTATTGTTTCGGTCAGCGATAAAATGTAAACGCTATATAACACGCTCTTTGGAAGGGGAGCCATCGTTTTCTGTTTCCAATAATATATAACGGTGATCTCAAACTGGCGGCCCCGAAGCAACTGTTTGCGACCTTCGAAGGCATTTCAGTTATGCATTAGTTGCAAATATGCTGCTGCAATGATTTCAAGATTTTAGTTATTCGAAGTCCGAATTTATATTATTGTTACGAATTTGCATATACGTAAATAATTTTAGTGAAATTTTATGTAAATTTTAATATCTTTTCTACAATGTAACACGAAATGTCTCAGAGCGTAAAGCATGGCAGCAAAAAATAAGGTTAAATTCCATTTAACGCTGAGGTAAATGATTGACGAGATAAAGCCAAGTTGGTCATTCGCCAAATTTCCCCAGAAATCGCCCAAAGCCACAAAACTTGGCAATCATTTGGCAACATTTGAGTCCGACCCTTGTGTAACTGTAACTAGTTCGGTTTCTATGTAACTGCAACTGTGTCCGGCCTTATGTACCAGTAACTGTGTATACTTTCCTGCACTTTCGACAAATCAAAGGTACTGGAAATTTCTCACCAGGTGGGAAAAACCTATAAGAGGATACAGAGAGCAGCAGTTTTCAGTCTATTTTATCCTGCTAGACTTAATATGCTGCACTCATTCTACTTGGAGTGCCCTTCTATGGCACACGAAGTTCTGACAGCTGGAACACGACTTGCATTTGAGGTTTTTAGTATTCCTTTGTGTTCAACATTATTAGTAGTTTGAAGTGGTAGATACTGACCGTTCTCTGTCTTACGAAAAGAGTTGCAAGAGTAGTGTGAAAAGTTCAAGAAATGACAAGTGTTTTTAAAAAAACAAATTTTGTCAAGCTGTCTGTGTGAATTCTGTCCATTACAAACCCATACGCATGTAACAGTATTTTCATTACCATGAAAACGAGCATGAATAACGAATGCCCTAAAAGATCCATAAATGGAGGTAATTAATTTAGTGATATAAATGTCCTTAAATGATCTGAAGACAGATATCTGATTAACTTCTTATTAACTGAGATTCTTACTTGTCAAACTATAAAGAAGCTCAGCTACGAAATTTTGCAGAGAATAATCGCTAGGTTGGAAGTACATTTATGCGTGAACAGCCTTTTTTCGCAGCTGAAAATTAATGAGAAAGTAACCTGATTGACCCAAGAATGTCTACAATACGTGAAGTTGATAATTTCTGACCATTTCTCTCCAAGGGTACTGTTATATTGGTGCCTTTTCATGGCACCAATGTTATATTAGTGCCTTAGAAAAACACCAAATATAAACTAGATCTTTTAGTGGTTAGTACATTAAAATAAATAAGTGCGTTGCGTTTAATGATTTAAATACCCGAACAACCCAATGAATACTGGTGTTGGTGTCATGTATAGTTTACCATTAAATAAAATAAAACAGCATACTAAATTTATAAATGAAATAGTTTTTTATTCTACTAGTAAAATTAATTTAAACCATTGCCTTTTAGAATTTAATGCTCCCAGGAGAAAAAACAAAAGAAATATTGAACACTATAACATTTTTTAGCATATTTATATTAGACTTTAGTAGGTTTGCACCTTAATATTTTAAATTTATATTGCATCAATTGACCAACTCTCATAGCACTTTCAAAAACTTATCAAATATTGCAACATTTTACATACTAAACAATTATGAAAACCTCCTACTGCACTATTGTTATAATTTCTAGATGTTTAATTTAACATTAATACATTTTCTTCTATTAAAACATTATTGAAATTTCACTGTAGCAATAACCCTCTAATTCAACGGAAAGAAAATTAACTGTCATATTCAATCCAAGACTCCGGAAGCAGAAGTTCAGGAACAGAAAAGAAGGTTTAGGAGGAAATAGGTGATAAACCAAGACCTTGAGTCTGGTAGCAGGAAATCAAGCACATCATTAATCCAGGAGTAAACTTGTTACAGAACACCAAGGAACGGGAACCGTAATCAGGAGGAAGATGAAAACCTCATATCCTTCACGGCAGGTGAACTGCCGGTCCTAATTCGGATGACAATGAAACAGATGGCCTTCCAAAAGTAGGCCATAACGAAGACATGTAGTGACGCTCCCAAGCTTGAAGATGATGTCTTTTTTTTACTTCCAGTTATTTTCCCATTTGGAGTCAAAGAAATTGCATGTTTAGCAACTGTAGAACGTATACGTAGACATTAACTATTTATAATGTAGAGCCCAAAAAATTAAACAGCATTGTTAAGCGGTGGCCTGAGGGAGCAAGAAATGGCCCCTCGTCCTACGTAGATTCAGCACATCCAAAACCGGGGAGAAAGAGCGTTCGAGGGAGCGAAAAATCGCGTGTATACCAGCTTTTTATTACAAACATCTACCAACGGCGCCTAAACTCACTCAAAAAGGTGACTGTTCCTGATAAAAACGCCCCGAAGTAAACAGTATAAAAATTCTTACTTTTCAAAGCGTTAATTCAACATCTTTCCTTAATCTCGCCAGAAACTCGCCAAATAAAAACAGGTGTTAACAGTAAGCATAGAACTCTACCGGAAACACAAGGTGATTTCTGTATGACATCTGTAATATATCCTCATAAACCTTCATAAATCACCCGAAAGCAGTTTAATAGTGACAAGATAGCAATCACACTAAATCCTACGAAAGCTACAAAATTTTTTTAATTAAATTAGCATATTTCACAAACTAATTAAGTTATCGACTTGAAAGTAATTTTAAATTAAAGTGCAAAATTTTCTGTTTCTTCTAGTATAATTATAATTATATAAACTCAAATTAAGCATTTTAAAATCCAGATTATAACATGAAAAACACACCCCATTTCCATCGTCTGTTGCCAATCGCGTTCGGAAAACGAAGGTACGAACTTACTATCTTAAGAACATAACTCTAATTAAGGTAAACCAAATTAACGCAGAAATTAAATAAAATGCACATTGCGTAGCATAATTTAGAATATAAATGAATGAATTAATTAATTAGCTTAATTTCGCTACACAACAATACAAACTATCAGAATCGAATGGATATGGAGTGTCAAGGCTGTAGTAAGAATAAAGAAGTTTATAATTATTTACATACTAACGTAATGTATTTTTTAATGCATCGAAGAAGAATTTAAAAAATACGAGAAAGACTAAATTGCCATTACATATTCTCGATTTTTGTCTCGCTTGGTAAATTTTCTCTGAAAACCTAAATTTTTCATAACTTATTTATTTTTAATTTAAATTAAAGTATGCTACTGAATGATTGATTCATTAAACAGGTTGAGCGAAACGTGAGTCTAAGAATTTAATGTTTATCTGTCAATAGATTTGAATTAGAAAATGTAACCAACAAAAAATCGCTAAACTTTAGATTTCGGATAGAAAAGAAGGGTTAATTGGAATATTTTTTTCCTTGGCAATATTATTGTGGCGTTATACGGGTTCGTGGATTTGAGAGTATCCGATGAAAACACGATGCAGAACAATAAAAAGCACAATTTATTTACAAGAATCACTATTTACAGCACAGTTCCAAAATTACCTTTAAAAGCATCGAAAATCTACAATAAATACACTGAAACAATCAGCAACACAGCTTCAGGCTGTAACTGTAAAGGTAGCTTCACGGCAACACTAAACTTATAATAAATACCGTGGAACAATCACCAATACACTGTCAAGCTATACTGTAAAGGTAGCTTCACGGCAAAGCACTATCCCGATCGCTTTCCGTTCACAAAACTCTCGCGTAGCTTAGCACTCACAGTAAGCAGCTATTCTCACAATGCCGGCTCTCAGAAACGCAGGGGTTTATATAGCTTTTCCTTAGGTTCCACACGTTTCGAGAAATATCTCGACAGGAAGTTATTCTAGAAGCTTCCCGACTGGACCATGGGATATCGCCAATTTGGTCGCCAAATGGGCGATAAAGTCGCCAATCTGGCAACCCTACTATACATTATTTTATGACAACCCTAGTGCTATGCCGAAAAGCTTACATACAGGCGCAACCGCCGAATTTTTCGCAACATTATTGTTGATGTATGTTTTGATAAGTTGTAAGGCTTATCCTAGGTTTATTAACAGTTATTTTAAGTTTTATATCTTTCCTATCTTATTCTAATTTCAGCTTACAATTTCCTGCCAGAATGTAAATTCAGAAACGCATTTAATGCAAATGAGAAAGAGTCGTGACTTCACCGACTTCGAGAGAGAGAGAGAGAGAGAGATAGAGAGCCTGATTCCCTGACTAGCGCGCGTTTGCCTTCTGGCTACGTCTCTCTTAACTGTTATTACGCTCGGCCATACGTTAAGCCCTTGCTTGGCTTCGGAGATTTAATTAATACTTAGGGGCCAATTAGTTAGATTCTGATAGCTTCGGCTATACCCTTGAATACCATAGTTAAGCTAGTTTTAGTTTAAATTATTATTATTTTAAGTTCAAGGCCGAGTGGCGGCTTTGTGTAAAGTTCCAAGTTGGAACTAATTGTAAATATACTGAGAAATAAAGGGTTATAAACCCTCTTTAAGTTTTACATGTTCTGTTCACACACTTAAGCGATTATTCGCTTGCTAGTGTTCGTGGGGTTCTAAGTTAGAACTTTAGATTTAAATAGGAAAACCCCATAAAGTGTTTAGTAGGCTAAATTTAAAATAGTTTTATTTTTTTAGAAAAATTTTTCATTTCGTCATAAAAAAATTTTTTCTTGGCCGTCAGCTGTTTCGAGACAGTGCATTCGCCCATTCGAGTTTGAGACAATTCGAGTTTGAGACAACCATGCCATTCGAGTTTGAGACAACTTTCTGCCGTATAGCAGACTTGTTAATTCAATGTTGTATATCCCTTACTTCGGTTTAAATGGAAATTTAACTGTATTCCATTCGCAAGGCAAGCAAGTGTTATAACGTGTCTATTTTAATTGCCGTACAACCACTAGTTAGATACTCCTGTTATTAAAGCGTTCCTGTAATTACCTCCCACATCCATCAATTGTGTTTATCATCATTGACAGGAAAACCTCTCCTAATGGTTCCCCTCTCGCCCTTGAGGCCGTTTGGGTATCGGCCAATCGCAGAGCGGATCAGCTGTTCGCGCGGCAGCAGCCCACGCGCGACTTTCTATCAATTAATTATTCATCGTACTCCCTAGAAAATAAAAGAAAACAAACTTTTGCCATTTAAGAAGGTTCTTATCGGCGGAGTAATCTTTGGAGGGTGACCCCACGCTTTTGGTGAAACCGAACACACTTCCCTGTGCCGACGTCACGTGATCAGGGTGCCAGATATCGCCTCAACTGTTTGCATCCATGATGTGAGACCTAGGAATAGCTCGGAGTTGTTTTCAAGGTACCGTTTGGGGATATCGATAGTATCGATTTCAAGGTATCGATTGTTATATAACTTCTAGAATTGGCCTTACTGCACGGCTCAGCGTTCAACCAAAGTTTCTTCGAAATCACAGTTAAACAGATCCCATCCCATTTACCCGGGGTATTAATTATCCCCATTTACACATTTACCCGTAAGGGGTATTAATTAAGTGGCAATTAGAGAATTTTGGCTTCAAGATGACAGCAGTGATTTTTTTATATTAAAAAAATTTAATTCTGAGCTTTACTTTGTTCGTTAAACGCTTTGTTTGTTATTTCAACAAAAAATATTAAAACAAATGGAATTTTTAAATATAGCTTCACTACATTATGTTGCCATCCACAAAAACTGCGCATGCAAAATTTGAGCTCCATACTTACCAGGAAATAGTTTTAAAATGGATTGCAAAGTTAGAACTATAACGACAAATGCCATTAACCAGCTGAATAATAGTCAGCTATAAACTGTTTAACAGTTCAAACATGTCTGTAATGACATGACGCCCTGACCACCCCGAAATGCCATATAATATTAATTTTACAATTTTAATACTGATAGTATTGTATTGTGCTAGTGTTATTATTATTACTATTCTACATGACCGTAGGCAATGTTATATGTAATTTGTAGAGTCTCACCTTCTTGGGAAGCATACACTAAATCGAGACTCTTGATGGATCTAAGCGACTTATCGCTATGTGCTTAAGAAAACAGAGAAACGTAAGAAAGGTGTAAAAGACCTTTTTATTACGAACTCAAATAGTTAGCAGAAGGCACTTCTTTGCTTACAAAACAAACAGCATTTGTGGCGTAACTCAAAAGTAATGAATTTCAAATTAAAACTAAATCTTAAGTTAGCCAAAGGCTACGCAGAAATGAATAACGCTCAAGTTGGCTCACACTTATACCGGCGTGACAAGCCCTATTGGCAAGAATAAAGCAACGCTGTAGATAGACTTCTATCGTATAATTTCAACTAGAACGTGGCCTTTAGCAGCTGGAACACGCTCTGACTAAACAAACTAAAACCTTCCTTTAAATACTATCTCTTCCTACCTCATTTGAATACGCGAGAACTAAAATTAGCTTTCTGGCAGGAAAACGGAAAGGGAGAATGACAGTAAAGATACTGTAACGGCGCCGAGGTTCCAGGATGGAAAAACGAAGACCGGCTATCTTTTTTAGATTTATTTAAAAACTTAATATAGGCTTCCTTGGTTAACTAAAAAGTAACATTACAACATTATTACAGAAGGATAAATACATCAGTTTTTTTTTTCTGACGCTCGGATATGTTACTCTGTCTGTATTTTTCAGACAAAAGCTACTTTTTTATACTTAGATGAATCAACGGAAAACCGCCAAAGGGGGTGTCCTTTACGAATTTTCTTGATCGCTTTCTCCGACCCTGCAGTAGACACCGCGGTTCGTTCCCAAGAGAACAGGAAATTCAGTAAGGGTAAAACACCTGTTGTTTGTTACAACTCCTTCCCTCAGGAGAACGTTCTTGTAGAAGTCCGGCATCTCTTTGCTTTATTATCGTAGCTACAGACACATAAAGTCAGCCAATAAATGAATATAAAACACAAGTATTTACACTATACTGAGTTAAATACCAAGGATTAAAATTGAGGGCAGAGTAAAAAAATATATAATACAATTACTCATGACTAAGCTTAATTATACTCAGACAAAATAGAATCTTACAGTTTTTTGTGCAAACAAGTATTTTAAAATATTTTACACATTTATACAAGCCTATACAGACAATTAGAAAATGAAGATATTGAGTTTTCCTGCACGATGAATAATTGTGAAATTATACGGCTGAAGAGCAAGAGCCTATCGGATTAAGCGAGGATTAGTACTGGCATTTGTTTGTAACCAAGTGAGAGGATTGTGATCAGTTTGCATAGTTAAGTCCTGTCCGCCCAGACAATAGCTTGTCAGTTTCTTGATACCGAAAACGATGCTGGAACATTCTTTTTCGGTAGTGCAGTAACTTTTTTCTACCTCTGAAAGCTTCTTGCTTAGGTATATAATTGGATTTTCTTCTCCCTTGCTAGAGAGTTGTGCTAGTAAACTTACATTCCAAGGAATCAGATGCATCGGTTCCTAGAATACAGGAAAAAGTAAAATAGGGTACATATAAATAACTGGGTGATTGGTTAATTTCTGTGAAAACTCGTTATGAAAAAATAAAATTATAAGAAGTTTGAATCCCGTCCGACAAAGTGGACCGGGATATTAATTTCAAAATTTGCACTCTTAGATGCCATTTTCAACTTGCCTTAAGGGATCCGTTAATTAAGTTAGTATTAAGTCGAGGAAATAAATTTAAATGAAGTGCAGCAAAAAATGTGCATAATTTAGTAGGCTGTACAAGGAAATTACTTTGTACTCACATCAGACCATTTTTACGTTTTTTTATAAACTAAACAACCAAAAATACTTTTAAACACCAAAACTTGAAAAAAAGCAGTATTTTATATTCATAAACTAAATCTAAATACCTAACAGCTACATAAAAAAACTGGTCGCATTCCTCCCCTCTGAAACTGTTAAATTGCCCCCGAGGCGGATATGCACCGGTTGAGAACTCCTGGTATCTAGGTTTGTGGGAAGTAAACACGGAAAATACTGTTGCGTTCTACGGGTTCGCGGATTTGGAGTAACTGACGATAACACTTGGTGAAGAATCAAATTCGCCAGTATTACACAGGACAGTTCCAGAAGCACATTTACAGTCGTCGAAAAACTACAATAAACTCGCTGAAACAATCAGCAACACAGCCTTCAGACTACAACGGTAAAGACACCTTCACGGCAAAGCACTAAAGTATAGCTCCCGTTTTGGTCGACCGCTCTGAGTCTCGAAACTCAAAACATTACTACTACACTGCTAAATTCAAGATACTCTTCTCTCCGCGCACAGGCAGGGTATATAAAAAGCTTCTGACCTGCCTTCGAAAACATTCTGGGAAAAACCGGTGAGAATTAGTTCTAAATGTTCTTGCTTCGTCTATGGCATATCTCTAATTTTGTTGCCAAACGTAGCTAAATGAACGATTTCGCACCAAGTCTGGCAACCCGGCTTTTCCTTGCCGCTTTCTGACAATCATAAGCCCGCTTTGCTGGGAAGCTATCTTATCGCAGCTCGTCATTTCGCAACTATATAAATTATAAATTTTTATGCGTATCATATGTTTTATTTCTTAAAGAAATCAATAAATTTACCTTGCTTTTGAGAACGTTTAGATGTTTACTGAATTTCACTTTCAGTATCACTCTCTACCTCTTTGTTCTTGTGACATTTGAAACGCTTAGTACTTGCAGTCTATTCTTTATTCATAGTTTAATTATATCACAGTCAACTGTAAATCAATTTTTAAAGGAATAAGAAGAAAATATGCACGAATATGCGCATGAAATAAAAAGCTCCCAGTGATTAAAAGAAACGATGCCTTCCACTACGCACACGTGGACACTACGAGGTAATTGTTGAAACTAAACCTAAGACGCAATTCAGCGGTTTTTAGATCATGCTCAGACTTGCGCGTGTTTGCTTTTTTCGCACAGTACAGAGCGTGGGCATCGCCAAGTACAGATAATCCTCAAACCGGATAATCCGCCCTAGGATAACCGAGAGTACACTGTATATAAGAATTTCTTTGGAAGATAAGTATTGTAATATTTAAATATATCGAAATGATACCAGCCGCTGTCTTTAACCTTCCTCTACCAAAATTTTAACTGCAATCGAGGTAGGAAATCGAATCCTCCGACATTTCCTGCGGTGCCGAAACGTGCAACCGCGATGAAGATTTCGGATTAGTGTTATTTTCCTCCGCCGGAGGA
>KK117211.1:178673-201462 GCA_000611955.2 Stegodyphus mimosarum
AGATTTGCTCAACGTGAGTCACGAGCTGTTCGAGAGTCCGCGCAGGGGTAGTGGGGAGGTGCCTCAGACGGACGGACAGGTAGGGATAGAATTCTGACGCCAGCCTCCGAGACCTGTTGAACTACTAGCTGCTCAGTCCCGAACGCGTGGTGATCCCAAAGGCGCCGTTGGGTGCCCATCTTCGAATGGCTTGCCTCCTCCTCCACCTATCTTCCTCTCCTCTCGTCGTTTTATGAAAGACGTGGGAAAATCAGACTGGCGAAGGAAAAATCTATCGTTTTTTTCATCACTCTTTTTTCAATCCTGTAAGCATTCGCTCTGTATGTAAGAAGAATTCAGTTACAGTACAAGCCGCTTGATGCGATTGCAGTTAATGTTATCATTCGGATATTGTTATCAACCTACCGATGTGCTCCTCGTTTGTATACGAAAACATGGTAAATGTTTCGCTTATTGGTATCCTGTTAACGTTATCAAAATATTACAGAATAAACATTTTAAACTAAGTCGTGAAATAAGATCAAAATTGATTACAAAAATTGGCAAGTGACACAGAAATGTCGCCAAGTATGAGATTAAATCCCCAACAACTTGGTTTGGATTACATTCAATCATTTAAATTTAGACATAAAATGTATATTTTGAATTACTCTATCGATTTGAACGGTGATAAAGATTCAGGAGGAGGGGGGAATAGTTGAAAGCATCAACGACAAACTAAAGTTGCTTTTTTGCTAATTTTAAATTTTACACGTTTTCTTTCAAGGAGGGATGTTTTCCGATTATTAAGATAAGGGTTTTAGTATCGGTCACATAATTTCCAGAAATATTACGAAAGGGTTATAAATGAATTTTAGTATTAAAAAGATTATGAACAGTTATAAGGTATTTCTCCCGCTTTCTTAGAATGCCTTCGTGGTATAGTGGTTAGTACGCTCGGCGCGTAATCGAGAGGTCCGTGGTTCGAGTTCCGGCGAGAGCATTGCTCATTTATTTATCTCTCCTGCTTTCAAAAAATTCCTAATGTCTCTACAGTGGCGCCCGAGCTAAAAAGTGGGGGATGATGATTCTCCACCAGGATTTGGCGACTAGATCCCCTAATTTCCAGTCGCCCTTTAAAAAGGGGAGTATATAAGGTATTTCTCCCGTTCTCTTAGCATGCTTTCGTAGTATAATGGTCAGCACACTCATCACGTATTCGAGGGGTCCGTGGTTCAAGTCCCGGCGAGGGCATTGCTCATTTTTCATCTCTCCTGCTTTCAAAAAATACCTAATGTCTCTACACAGTTAATATGCAAACTTTTGCATAAGTAAAATGTCGCGAAAACACCTATTTATATGTTTCTTGATAATTTTATTCTAAAATAGCTAAATTCCCTTGCTTTTTTGAAGGATATTGTTTCGTATCGCTCAATGTTATCATTCTATTAATCTTATCAAAGTAGTCGTAGACAAACGTGATCGCATAAGGCGGTGTCAACTGTCCGACGAAACCCCGCTTCACGAATTCAAGTCGTACCTAAAGGTTGCTCGTCAACCGAAATGTTTGTAAACTGAAAATGTTTCTCCACATGAAATTATGCAAAATGGAATAATTCAATTCTGGATCAAAGAAAACTGCTTCTTTAAATTTACAAAAATATTTGTGCATAAGTTCATAAACCAAAACCAGTGGACATCATTAAATATAAAAAAAAATCTGATGTGGACACGAGACTTCTTTCCATTCCTATACAATTATACACAGTTTTTGCTGCACTTCATTTAAACTTATTTCTTCGTATTATTTTAACTTAATTACTTGATCTCTCAAATCGAGTTGAAAATAATGTAAAAAATTCGGAATTTTGAAATTAAATACCTTAGTCAACATAATTTTTGCCGCACAAAAGTCAAAATTCTTGTATTTTTATTTTTTCATGACGAACTTAAAACTTCCCCAAATATAAGTTTAGGAAACGGCAGACCGCTTTTAATGTTAAATTTCATTACTTGTCCAAAATGGTTTTTCCTTTTTTTCAAATTTGCGATTGTTAAAACATGAATATTTTCCTCATTTGAAATACTTCTGTAAGAATAAGACTAAGATCAAAGGCTGCGAAAATAAAGGCCGGGTAAGGATTTTAGCTGAGTGAGATGGGTTGGTGTATATATATTGTTGTGTGCGTACGGGTTCCTAATAGACTGATTGCACATAGGTCCAATGATAGGTTGATAAAATTTATTTTGTCAAAAGAAACGCTTCAGAGTTCTGGAACTTTTCACAAAGAATAATCTTACAACTCTTCACAGTATCATCAAGTACGATCAGTAGTTAGACTTAAAACTGCCAAGAATGTTAAACCGAACGCAGTGCAAAGCGCAATAAAGAGGAGATATCTCAATACTCCGAACTCACGCTGAACTATCAACTAACAACTGAAAGCACATGCTTTCTCCGGTCTTGCACATTTTTTGCCCGGCCGCCGAGATTCTAGTACGGTGTGCTTTTCGAAATTGCTGGAAGGCATATGAGGCCGAATTACGGGTACACTTACATAGAACATTAATTATTCAGTTACAGTAACCATTACATTTACAGAGGAACCGAACAAAATGTCGCCAAACTTGGCCCGACATTTAGCAATTTCTTCCCAAATTTGGTGACAAAATTGTCTCCGAAACAGTTGCCAGTTTGTCGATAGCTCTCCAGATTACCGAGATAGCCATTTATTCAATGTTAAACAGAGTTGCCCTTGTGTTCTTATTTTTCCGGCAGAGCATCGTCTTTCTAGATTTTTCTCTTATATTATACAGAAAAATACGACAATGTCACATATAACTGCACTAAAATCATCTATCTATGTACAAAATTCGTGATATATATATATGTATATATTCTATTTTCCCTTGTATTTATAATTTGAAATGTTTTTATGCAGATTCTTTGTAAAGCTTCCCAGTCCCCGCAGGTGTTCTCTTAACAAACTTTCGAAACATGTGATTTCACCTTACTTCTGTTATTTATGTTCCAGCTCACTTTAACCTTATCCACTGCCGATCTTCCGAAATTCGGGTCTTTTGTTCCCTCAACTCTCCTTCCTTCTTCTGATGTCTCTCTTGGCAACTGCGGTCAAGGGTTATTAAGTGAAAGGCCCCTGAGGCTTTACAAGGTCGCCCTAACGGAACATGTCGCGCTCCGACTCAATTACCATTAAAATCCGTTAGATATAGGCTCATTATCCATCATATATTGTAATGTTAATGTAACTATGTATATTCTTATTGGAATGTAGGTTTCTTTTAAAGAAATAATATTGTACCATGTTTTGATAATTCTAAACTAAATAATTGGACTGCATAAAAAAGAGAACTGACAATTTTGTTAATTAAGTTGTTAATTATACTAATTAAGTTATTAATAAGTTACTAATTTAGTATATGTTCTGGCATGTTGCCTTATCCGAAACTAATGGCCGAGTGACAGCTTCTTTCTCTGTACAATAGGTGGCGCTGTATTCTAACTAAACATGCCACAGTTCGTTGAAATTCCAAATTTCTATATGTAAAGTATAAATATAAAATTTAACGATTTCAAAAACAACTAATTCTACAGTCCAAATATGAAAGCTAATAGGTAGTTTTCCATCAGGAATATAATGTAAAATAATATAAACCAATAAACGTGAAATGCAGTTTAAAGTAACAAACATTTTAAAGAACATAAACTAATTTATTATGCTACAGTTTTACTTGCTGTTTAAAACAGTTCCATTTAAATATAAAGCGCAATTTTTAATAAGAGCGCAATAATGTAAAGCTAAGTATTGTTCTCCTGGATAGGCAGCAAACAGATTTTACTAATACATCGAATACATATACCATTTCATACTTTAACAACTCTGGTTTTATTATCTTTACCACGTAAAACTTCTACAATTCTAGATAAAAATAATTTAAAATGGGGAAGATTATCTTCGTTTAAATTTTCTTTACTAATAAACCATCTGGTGCGTTATTGTTCCAAATAATTTGACTGAACTTGGTATGCCATTTAGAAAGTCTGTTATCTGTAAGGTGTGGCAAATTCACTTCAGAAAATGAAGTAATGGAACTAATTACAAAAGTGACCTGGCATTAAAGCTTCAAGACCATTCGTATTTGTTGATACAAGTAAAATTGGACGCGAATTGAGAATACCATCAATCTGTGTGACAACAGTCCAGAATTCTAAATTTAATTCGTAACTGCTGATAGTTTGCTGAAGATGGTATTTAAATAACTTTATACCCGCTTTCCATAAACCGCTAAAATTTGGTGCCCTAGGTGGAATCAGTTTCCACTTTGTACTTTCACATGCTAAGAAATCTACTGTATCAGAGTTAGATTTAAGGACTAAGCTACGTAATTTTTTAGTTCAAAGGGACAATTTGCCCAGAAGGACTATTAATTTCGTTTTGGCATTTTGCGTTGATTCCCTAAAAGCATTGTTTCACTTTTCAAATTATGGCCAAATATTATTGCCCTGTATTATATTTAATGAAATTAAATAATGAAGAATCGGCATAAATGTATATATGTTTCTCGCATTGTGATAAAACAACGGTACCTAGAGCTATCCAATTTTGAATAACGTAATCCTCCTGAGAATATGGGCATCTGGATGCCCAAGTTTGGAATTTGTTTTATTATCGATTTCTCATTTTGTAAAACTTCAACGAATTTTTGGTTAACAAACTCAAGGATTTCAAAGCGAACAATGGCAACGTTGTACAGAAATAACACACAAAATGTTAAAAAAAAGCCCATTTGGACTTAATTTAAAATCTGAAATCTTTCAGATTTTTTTCCAGCTCTCGTTTTGCACCAACCGTATTAGTATCGTTATTTGACATTATATTATTGCACTTTTCACGTCTAGCAATAAATCTTTTAATTGTAGCAAGCAATGCATCTGTAGTTAAATGAGCTACTACATTTAAATGCATTGCTTTAGAAGCTGAACATATGAATATAGCAACATACACTTTTTTATAAATACCCTTTCTCTGATTTTTATACTCAATGAGGAATGGACCACAAAAATCAAATCCACAAGTATTAAATACAAGCCCTAGATTAACTCTTTTCACCAGGTAAATTTCCCCTAAGTTGTTCGTATACAATTGTTAAATCAAAACATTTTATACTTTCATGCACAATCTTTCGAACTTATATCTCGACCATTAATAGCCCAAAATTTGCTGTGAGCCTAACGTAATAAAAGCTTGCGCACCAGAATGTAAATATATAACATGGTAATACTCAAAAATTAATCTAGTAAATGCATGATCTTTTAGCCTTACATAAGGAAATTTTTCATTCTAATTAAGATTACTAATTGTAAGTCTACCTCTTAGAAGAGTAGCATTATCTAGAAATGGATATAAAGTTTTTAACTTACTTTTAGAAGAAACACAATCCTTATTTTGCAGGTAGAGAATATCCTTGCTAAAATATTGTGATTGTGGGTACCTTATGATATTTATTAGCGTCATCCAATTCTCTATAAGCCAGAGAGCCAATTAATTTTGTTTCATTTACAATCGGCTATAAATCCGCAAACAAAACTTAACACACGTATAGTACGAACATGGTTCTTACTAACATTAAGAATGTGATCTAAAACAAGGCAATTAGAGTTCACATTTAAATTAACTAATCACTGTTGTCCTTAAGTTTGAACTCCTTGACGTATTTCACATCAGCCATATCAGGTGAAATAATTTCACAAGACTTCGATTTTTCCTTAGTTAAGAAGGCTGTTCCGTACTACCGCAAATTATTCTGAAGAAGATCCTTAAGTTCATCTCCACGTGATATCAAATCAGGTCGATTATTATGAGTGCTAACATGATACCACTCATGGATAGTAGTCATACTGCGAATAACAGACACTCTATTAGCAACAAATGTGTTTAATTGATGGTTCCTTCTTAATCCATGTTAACACTAGTGACGAATCAGTGAAATAATACACCTTGTTCAAGAGTAGTTGAATGGCCTCTAGTCTAGCAAGCTGAGAATTACGGGTATAACCCCAGATGGGATAGGCGCAAGTGATTATGGGACGCAACATGGTATTGTACGTGACTAACTATCCACAGATAAAACGGAGTCCTTGGCAATTAAAATGGAGACTGTAACTTTAGCCGCCTGAAACTTTGAAATAATACATGCAGTGAGAAGGGAGGGTCCATGTGAGTCTTTCAATTTTAGTCAGAAAACTCCGCTATTTAAAAGCAATTTGTTGCCATTGCCCGAAATAAATCACTTTTGCTTTATGTACGTCAGCGTGATGCTATTTAGTAAAGCCTAAGGTGTTTAACGTTCAGATTTAATCTGCCTGATATTCAGTGACAAACTAAGGGAATTAAAAGCAATAAGCGCAGTTCTTAAGAATACATTTCTAGTTTTAAATCTGACTGATTTAAATAAAAACATATTTAAATCATGAGATGCTTAATTAGAAATATATAATATTTGTATGAAATTACGTACTACCTGGATTCATTAAAATCCTTATCTATATGTATATATATATATATATATATATATATGTATATATACGTGTTTTTTTATGAGGTGGTTAGTAATAGTAATAATAAACGCAAACTTTGAAATGCGATATATATTTACTTTACGATTCGAATACAATACCAAATAAATATTTATAAAATGCGAAGCAGCATTTTTCTAACTCAAGAAAACCCGAATGTCGTTGAAGAGCTAAAGTGTTTGTCTCCAGTTCCTCGTATCGCATTAATTAACAATTCCAAGCCTTCAAAAATTAATGCCCTCCAGTATCATTCTTCTCCGTAACGGTTCTAAATTTAGCACTGGGGATAAAGCGAGACATCTGAATTGATTAACCGCCACGAGATACCGAAGAAAATAGGGGAGGGGGAAATTAAAAAAAAGGGCTCTGCCTACCCTTACGAATGGCGCAAAGACCTTGAAAGCGCATCCATCATTTGCGTCCGACTAGTGACGACGACGAGTGAGGAAATTAAAATTCAAAAAACGTAGATAGGAAGTTTTTCCGCGCATTTCCATTGGGCGGCGCCCCAGTGGTATTTAGTGCAGATGGGACACCAGTCACACATAAAAGAATCAACTACGCAATGAATTGAAAACAGAACATATATGATGCCTGTGTTTGTTTACTAATAATTACAAAAAGGGGTTATTGTTTACAACAAAGCCTGAAATCCTACAGAGGATGATTGCATGTTTTTAGAATGATTTCGATAGAGAATTTTAAAGTTTTTTGTTTTAAATTTCAGAATGTTTTGGAATAAAAATTTTTGGCAGCAACTTATTATTTGAAATCAGAAATATCGTTTACTACTTTTTCATCCTTCTTTCAAAATATCACATCTAAGAAAGCTGTGGATTGAAAGATATATTTTTGTGCTTTCCGAAGAGAAATATTCCTATTCCAGAATTTAGAAAACGTTATGAAATGCACGGTATTAAAATTTCTAAGTGCAAAATTAGCAACACTATTAATCGGAAAAAGCAAAATCGTCCATCACTACTTCTATACAGAAAAAACACTCCAAACGAATACCCAAAAAAGGTACGTACCTGTTTTTAATGTTTCTAAATTTAAATTGTCGTCTAGGCATAAATCAGTTACAAAGTCCTTAAATACACCTGTACAAAAATAGATAAAATTATGAAGCAAGCTTTACAAATTGAAAAAAGTTAAAAAAAACATAATGTTCATCAGATTTTGCCGACGCATGGGGCTCGACGAAAAACGATTTATAAAACCCTGTATGAAAACCATTTAGTAAGCGATAAATAGAAATGAATTGTGACCCTGGACGAAGCATGAGTTTGCCTAAACGACTTCAGCGAAAGAAATTCTATTTATTATTTTTAACAAGGAGAAAAAATGCACTAACCTGGTTCCGTCAATCCAAAGAAAGCTTCAGTAAAGAGTTTATCATGGTCGCAGGATTCCTTTACAGTTACGTTTTACATTAAAAATAAGAAGAGCGGGAGAAACTTTTTTCAAATAAACTCAATATACTATCAAGAAAAATTGTTTACATCCGCTATTTACAGAAGAAATTCCTTTCTTTACCCCAATGACTTTGAAAGAGCGAAATTTCACCAAGACAAAGCAACAAATCATACTTCAAAAAGCAACACTGTATTCCTTAAAAGACAAAGACTGACATAGATATTGCATGCATACCTTTTTAACGTATTCCTGCTAAAACTTCTGACATTTAACCTATTGTGACTTTGGTCCTAGAAAAGCGCGCTTTCTAAGTGCAGACTCACCACGACTGAAAGAGTCTGGAAAATATTGGAAGAGGATTTGAAATCCTACTATTGGAAATTTTACGAAATCCCCTTCTATCACGGAAATCATAATGCAGTAAGTAACTCTAGAAAAAAGGCTATCAGGTCGGACACTTAAAAAAATATTCTTTGCACTTTAAACATTAATTAAATGTCCCCAAAATCGTTCTAAACGCATGCAAATATCCTTTGTAAATTGAGAATATGAAAAGAAGTTTTGAAAAGATGGTTTAGATTTATGTTTAATTAATTTTTGCATTGTTATTACTTTTAATTTTACAAATTTAAGTTTTCAGATAAAAAAGTTTGGTTTTAATAAACATATAGGAAAGAGGGCTTTTTTTTTTTTTTTTTTTTTTAATTTCATATTTGGCACAAAATTGCTTAATTTAACTCTAAATCACCTCGTCACAAAAATATTCAAGCTGTTTCTTTTTTTCCGTTCTAGTTTTGTGTTCGATGTACTTTATATTTTTTATTTATTTTTATTTCATTTTATTATCCTTGTTTTTATTCATATTTGTTTATTGCTTCGTTTTACTTTTTCATATTGTACTTATCGCATACAAATTTTTTATGGATTAAAAAATGTTCATTTTAAAAGAATATTAAATACTTTTATTGTATTTTCTTCCTTATATTTATTTTACAGTATTTCTTCCGTACTGCATGCTGCAGCTTTACATATATCAATAAGTAACGAATTATTACTTTTATTAATAAATTTTTTGCAGTCAATGGAACCTTGATCATCATAGACCCCCTTTAAAATTTCATGCAAACTTCATGAGTCAATACCAACCTCGTTGTGAAACCCTGGCTTAAATTATATCATCCAGTAACACACATTTTAATCTAAAATGAGCATTTAGCATTACGAATAAGCGTCAACCTCGAACAGAGTGCTGTGTGACAGCTCAGTTAAAGAACTCGAATGGAATCAAAGAACTGATTCAAGCTCTTTCTTCCGACGAATCAAGAACTTTTGTTTAGAACACAGAGAAACGCAGATGTGAAGATAAAAAAAAACATAAAGGTTTTTTCTTCTTCTAGGAACATAAACAAGATGCACTTAAGGTTTAATAATATTTCAATTCAAAGCTTCAGAAATTCCAGAAAAAAGTTTAAAAAACACAAAAAGTTTTCGGTCGAAGTTATCTACAAAATTCGTTATATCCGATTTTTGTACACTTCGAAATTCGTTATACCCGGTTTTTATATTTGGAAACTCGTTATAGCCGTATAAAATCACATTAAGTTTATAGGATATTGAATGGGACTAAAAAGTTTTTTTTTCTTTTTTTTTTATCCGGGTTCGCTATAAAGAGGTTCGACTGTAGTTGCAAATGAAGATCATGTAGCACGTCGTATAATGGAGTTATCACTTCAGACGACGCGTGAGGCTAAGAGAAATTTTCGAAGAAACGAGCTTCTTCTTCTACCATTGGAGGTTTCCTAGCCGAAACAAGTTTCGCTGGGACCGATGTCCCGGCTACCTACACGGAACATTTTTACAAGAGAACCGAAAATGTTTCGTTCGAACCTTTGTACCTCTTAAGCCCCGTTCACACCAACGCGGTCACGCGTTCGGGCGTAAAGCGTTGACCAATCAGAAGCGAGCTCAGAGGCGGCATTTTCTGGACCAACGGAGAACGCGTGAGTTGACTTAACTTCAACTTTTCGAAGCTTCACGCGTGAGTTTCAAGCATCTCGTTTCAAACGTCCAGTTTATACCACGGTTTTTAAATGTTTGCACTTCCAAAAATTCTTCGTGATGAAAAAAAAAAGTCAAATGGACTAATCTTAATAAAAATTTCAGATAACAATAAAAAAATGCACATGCTAATAGAATAAATAGCTTTATAAATTATTCAAAGGAAAATTCTCAAGTTAGCAGTAATAAACCTTACTAACGAACCATAAATTATACATGGTTGATAATTTTTGCAGAATAATCTAATGCAATAGATTGTTGCAAGAAAATAGTGATGGATTTCGAAATTCCAGATTTTGAATTTTTTCTAAAATATAACTACATCAATGCAAAGTTGCTCTTGTTGCCTAGCGGATAAAACGTTGGCTTCTTGAGTTAAAGAGTTTGGATTCAAGTGTCACCAGGAGTGGTGTTGTAATGCAGTTGGTATTTTAAAACAAATATTTACAGAAAATATTATCGCTAGTTTCAGAGTAGGCCAGATGCTTCTTCAGTTTCCTGAACGTGAAGTGTGAAAACCACGCTTACCCACAAGGTACCTTAGCGCGGAGGTAACGCGCTTAAGTAGAACATGCAGCGGGTACTAGGGAATTGTGTTGCGGGTTCGGGCCTTGCTTTTTCCTACCTTTGATGATACGAAGACAATATTTTTTTTAAATACCTACCAGGACTTTTTTTTGGAAGGGGGCGGGGGAACACAAGAAGCTTGCATTTATTTTTTCATTTAATTTCATTTCATTCATCATTCATATAAATCTAATTTTCGCTTGGCATTGTGTGCATTATCCTTCTTTTGACAACGAGCAATTCATACAATGATCTGATTATTGTAATCTGATTCTATTTCGGCTAACACGAGACCAGCAAAAACGATACTGGTATTAGTATAAAATTGCTGTTTCACCTGATAGGAAATTTAGTGAGTTCTGAATTTTAAACGGTGACAAGTAAACTATTTGTTTAAAAAAAATTAAGAAAACTGTTATTTATACAAAAAAGAAAACTCACTAGTATGTAGCTGATTTTGTGGAAATACTGCTATGCATTTTAATCGCTTCAGTGTTTGTTTTTCTTAATATGCATGACCACTTTTCGAACAATTTATATATGAACTTAACCAAAGGTCTAATCTTGATGATAATTTTTCATTAATTTAAAGAACTTTTGCATGAGCATTAGAAAATTTGCTAGTTGTGGAATTCAATTTTTAACGCAGAAAAAGTTTATATAAAATAAAGTTTGTTAAACGAATTTTAAAAGTGACCTTATAAAATAAGTCTTTAGATACTGGCTGTTCATTAATATATGAATGACTAATTGAAGTAATTACTGTTACATTTAAGGTAAAAAATGTGCATATAAGGCTGAAACTAAAACATTTTTTTAAAAAATTGCGGTTGTTTATTAAAAATAGCTGCTTATTTGAAATGTGATATTTAATTTAATAATGCTGTAAATCCTACATATATTTAAAAAAATATACTTTTTTACTGCATTATTTCAACCAATTAAGGGAAGTTCATTTAAAGAAGCATTTAAGGTAAGTTCATACATCATGCAAAAACATTTATGGTATTCCAACCCATGAAAAATTTACTCTTCAAAATAGAATAATGAAATTAGGATTTTTTAATTATCATTCAACAAAACTCATAAATAAATTAAATTAGATATATACAGCGTTATATATATACAACGATCCTTTTCTAAGATATCATATTCCTGTCTTCCTAACGATTCTTTTCTGCCATATACTGACGAAAATTAGTGTTCTGCTTTTGAATAAATGAGGCAAGAAATTCGTCGAATTGAAGAGGTTTCATGCGAAAGTAATTAAAAAAAATTTCGTTTTGTTCAAGCGCATTTCTTAAATTAAATTCTATGCATCTCCTTGCTACTGTCATCTCTCACATATTAATATAAACAACTGCATTCTGTTCTCTTAGACAAAGTAAAATAAGTTTTAATCGAGCAGAAATTAAATCCATTTTAATTTTAAAATGCAATCGTAAAAAGTCAAAATACCACACAAAATTTTCACGTTTTTCCCCAAGTTTCCGATACGAAGAGCCATCTAGTGCGAGCATATGACAACGCTTAAAGCGAAAATTGCCGCGCTGGTGTGAACTGACGTACGCGGAAAGCGTTTTTTTCCGCGTTGCCGCTTTGCGCTCCAACGGACTAGTGTGAACGCAGCTTTAGTGGATAAAACGTTGGCTTCTTGAGTTAAAGATTTTGGATTGAAGTGTCACCGGAGTGGTGTTGTAATGGAGTTGGTATTTAAAAAAAATATTTACATAAAATATTACCACTAATTTCAAAGTAGTGCAGTTGCTTCTTCAGTTTCCTGAAGGTGAAGTGTGAAAATCATACTTACTCGCAAGATACCTTAGCGCGGAGGTAGCATGCTTAAGTAGAAAATTCAGCGTGACTTGTATTACGGGTTCGGGCATTGTTTTTTCCTACCTTTGATGGTACAAATACACCCTTTTTTTAATATCTACCGCGACTTTTTTTTTGGTGGGGGAGGGAGGGACACAAGAAGCATATTTATTTTTCACTTCATTTCATTCATTATTCATATAAACCTAATTTTCGCTCGACATTGTATGCATTATTCTTCTTTTGACAACGAGCATTTTGTAAAATTCATAAGATGATCTGATCACTACGATCTGATTCTATTTAGGCTGATACCAGGCTAGCAAAAGCGATACTGGTATTATTATGAAGTTGCTGCTTCAATCTAATTACAAAAATTAGTGAGTAAACTCGAGTGAGTAACTCGACGAGTAAACCATTTGTTCAGAAAAATTAAGAAAACTATAATTTATACAGAAAAGAAGCTCGCTAGTATGTAGCTGATTTTATGGAATACTTCCGAGCATTTTAATGGCTTCATGTTTGTTTTTCTGAACATGCGTGACTAATTTACGAACAATTTATATAAGAACTAAACCAGAGGTTTAATCTTGATAATAAGTTTTCATTAATTTCAAGTACTTTTGCATGGGCATTAGCAAATTTCCTAATTGTGGAATTCAATTTTTAACGTAAATAAAGTAGTATTATATAAAATGAGGTTATTTCAGTGAATCTTAGATAAAAGTGACCTTATAAAATAAATAATGGCTGTTCATTAATATATGAATGACTAACTGAAGTTATTACTGTTACATTTAAGGTAAAAAATATGTACGTACATAAGGCAGAAACTAAAACATTTTTTTTCAAAAATTGCTGTTGTTTATTAAGTTAAAAATAACTGCTTTTTTAAGTGAGATATTTAAATTAGTAATGCTGTAAATCCTAGATATATTTAAACAAAATATACTTTTTCTTGCATTATTTAAACCATTTAAGGAAACATTTAAGGGAAGTTCATACATCATGCAAAAACATTTATGGTATTCTATCCCATGAAAATTTTGCTCTCCAAACTACAATTATGAAATTAGGATTGTTTTAATTATCATTCAACAAAATTCGTAAATGAATAAAATTAGATATATAGAACGATCCTTTTCAGGAATATCTTATTCCTGTCTTCCAAACGATTCTTTTCTGCGATATTCTGACAAAAATTAATGTTCTGTTTTTGAATAAATGAGGCTAAAAGTTCATCGAATTGATGCGAAAGTAATTAAAAGAAATTTCGTTTCTTTCAAGCGTATTTCTTCAATGAAATTATTTGCATGTCCTTGCTGCAGTCATCTCTCACATATTAATATAAACCACCGCATTCTACTTCTCTTACACAAAGTAAAATAAGTTTTAATTAATTAATCCATTAATTCAGAAATTAAATCCATTTTAATTAAAAAATGTAATCGTAAAAAGTCAAAATACCACACAAAAATTTTTCGTTGTTCCGATACAAAGAGCCATCTAGTGCGAGCACATGACAACTTTTAAAGGGAAAGTTGCCACGCTGGTGTGTTGCCGCTTTGCGCCCCAACGGACTAGTGGGAACGCAGCTTTACAGCCGAAAACATCGCGGAGGGAAACACTGCGGAGAAAACAACGCAAGGCGAAAACGTCGTGGTACAAAACACCGTGGGAGAAAATAAAGCAAAGAGAAAACATCGTGGTCGAAAAAAAAGCGGTTGAAAAAGTTCGCAGTTTAAAAACATCGTCGTCGAAAATATCGTGATAAAAAATAAAGTACTTAAAATCATCGCATGACTATAACATCGCATGACTATAACATCGCATGCATGGGTTTTTCAAATCCCATACTGACATATTATGTAACTCACTTTCACCATAACTAACAAATTCAAAAAATTGATTGCACGCTATACATGAAAATGTTAACAACACTTGAAGAATAAACGGAAACAAACAAAATATAATTTTCACTAAAACAATATCAGATTAAGAAATGTGAAAGAAAATAATAAGATAATTAACTAAGCAATTTTTATAGAGGTAATCTTATGCAAGTATTTGTCTTCCTTTTTCTGAGGACTTTTAGACTGTATTTTTCATAAAAATTATCAATAAAACTTTATTAAAAAAAGACTAATTTATTATTGATGTCTGTTAACTAACTGTATAAATTTACAATTCTATTAAGTTCTATAAGTTGCGTTAATTTTCTACTCATTTTCAATTTTTAAATGCTTGAGTTTCTTTCTTATTTTTTTCAGCAAAAATTTATTAGTTCATTCAAAAATATGAAATATGGAAGTAAAAGAATCCCTCTTTTATTCTTGCGCTCCCAAATCATCATGCGTCATGCATTTACAACTTTTAAAACCTGAAAACGCATGTGTGCGATGTTATCGCCATGCCGTGATATGTAGGTACTTTATTTTTACTATGATATTTTCGACGACGCTGTTTTTAAACTGTGAAGTTTTTGAGCTGCTTTATTTTCGATATTTTCTACCACGATGTTTAGGACTGCGTTGTTTTCTTTTGGTTTTCTTTTCTGCCGCGATGTTTTGTATCACGAAATTTTCGCCTTGCGTTGTTTTCTCCGCGATGTTTTCGGCGGACACCGCATAATGTGATCACGTTTGTCCACTGCTATTTTGATAACATTAACCAAATCATAATAAACGATGAGAGAAACTATCCTTCAAAATTACAATGGAATTCAACTAATTTAATGTAAACAGGACTAGAAACTTACCAATATTTGCTTTCACAGAATTTTAATTAGGAAAATGCAAAAATTCATTTATGAACTGTTCATAATGTCTTTAACGCAACGGTTTATTTATGTATTATTCATAACATATCTAAAAATTATTTGATCGATGCTAATTTTAACACTCAGAGGACATCCCTCATTCACTGAAACAAAATATGCAATTTGATTTTGACGATATCAACAGCATTGTTGATCACAATAAGCGATGCATTTTTCATGTTTCCATATACAAACGAGAGAGACTTCAGTCATTTGATAACAATATCCGAATGATAATTTTAACCGCGATCATATTAAACAGCTACTGTATAGATATGCTAGTGTACTTAATCACACGTCATCAGCAACAAATAATGTAAAATCTTGTAAATTTTGTTTACAAGTAACAGTATACTTTTGCAAAACCAGGAGGGAAGCAAAAGATACCAGTGGACTTCAAATTGTGTTCTATGAAAACTCGGGGTTCCGGGAGTCAATAATAAAATTCGAAAAGAAAATTATAAAGCACTCAGACTAGTTGACTAGTGTTTATTAACTAAAAAATATAAAGATACATTTAGTTATCTTTGAAGTTACGAACATGTCAACAAATTCGATGTTGAAATCTAAATTTAAGAAAGAGAGCTTATAGTTTTAATTGCAGATTAATGCAGAATATACAGAAATTACACAGCTATAAACATTTTATTGCCATACGGAACGACATATTTAAGTGAAAAATCTTTGTCAAGGTATGTGGCAACAAAAACGAAATGTCAAAAGAAATGAAATACAGAATATGAAATAAACCGCTGGTAACATCAGTGGAGCGAGATTTCGATAGTTCGTGTAAAAATGTGCAAGCCGCGTCTGGCATTAAATCTAACACAAGCGTAAGTGACATTTGAAGCGCGGGTTAATGCTATCTGAGTAAAAGACATTAATTTCATTTCAATTTTCTTAAGAAAAAATACAATACGTTTCTTCAATTGCATTTACATAAAGTACCTATAACACATTTGACCTACTTTAGATAATATTTTAAGATATAGTTTTTATAAAGGTGGAATGGGGTTTTTCGGAAAAAACATTATAGTTTTAAGAGTTCCGTGAGTCGAAGAAATTTGAAGACAACTGAATCTAAGTGAGACGACGAAATTCCGGACATGAGGATTTTCGATATTAATATTCAATATTAAAACAATTCGGTTACCCTACTTTGCTCCCAAACTGTCAAACATTCTATATATTGCCTAGACGTTATACAAAATGCTTGCTTTTTCATCCATCGCCGGTAACATATAAACCTACAAGGATTGTACATGGAAGACTAAGAGGTAACATTATACGGGGTATCCACAAAGTTCCTGAAGAAATTTAACAACTTGACTTTTGGGAAAGAAAAAATGTATACTATTGGTACTGGTCATACGTTTAAAAGCAAGATTCAAAGTTTTTGTGACAAGTGACGTAAGTTATACAACCTCTACAAAATGACTTCTGGTTGACGGTATTCCAACTGTAAACAAATGTAACTAACCGATGTACTGAGGTAAACTCCGGCTGTTATTGTGTATTCATTGAAGAAAAATGCTCCTAATATCTTGTCATGAGGTATCTCACGCAAAACACTTTCGGGCTATCCCGCTTCAAATCCCTTTAATATAAAATACACATGAGGATTTTCAGATTCCCAAATCTTCACATTAAACCGTTGGGGAAAAAACTTGGATATACGTCTAAAAACATCAGAAAAATGTATAGTACTATCTTCTTACAGGGTGCTTTCAGTAACAGGGTAAATTTATTCAGGTACTTTGTGGACACCCTATATGTATTTCGGCAATCGATACGCCATTAAAATGGCGCAGCTGTGCAATACAGTGCCCAGTAATACTGCACACTATAATATGCAGTCCAGTACCACAGTCGCATATTCAGAAGAACAGGTACAGGATGAAGCAAGGCAGGACCTGTGCATCGAAGTACACATATTAAGTGTCTGTGGGCGTTGCTAACTACTAAGCTTCTGCCCCAAATGAAATTCCGTAAGATAACAAACACTCTGGGGTGCTGTCCATATGTCTAACACCCTTCTTTACCCTTGAGAGAATTCCCGCTCGCCGTGAGGCACTCTTGTCACACAGACACATTACATTCATAATAATACCTGCCTTATCCGTGATTCGAACACGGACCTTTCGGTTATTTAGGAGAAATCGATTTCCTGATCAAAATAAAAAAGCAAAGAAAGAAAAAAGCAGCCGATTTCGGAACTTGTCCGGGAAAATGCCATCGATGGCGCTGTCACATACTGTAAGAATACTTAAAGTCAGAAGTAGAATGAATAAGCTGGCAGTCCTGGTAGATTTAAATATTCGTTTTTATTTTAATTCATATTTCCGGCCACAAATTAATTGGCGTACTAATTGTGCCTTCCGAAACATTGCATTTATAACTTTTATATCGTTGCAGTAAGGAGAGAGTAGCAAGCCTGACTAACGAGAGAAATTGGAAGCAAGTTTGATGTGTTCGGAACGAAATCCAGTTCGCATTTTGATATCATTTGATTAGCTAATTAACAACTCTCTAAAACTGCTATTGAATGGTTATTGGCTTGCTTTACAAAACATTACCAACGTTAATATGATATGGAATAATCTCGAAACGTCGTAGTTTACAGAAATTTATTATAAGCAATTGCTATTTTTAGAATAGAAAGAGAAATATCCAAATTAAAATAAAGAATTAAACGGCTATTACAAATTTAAGTTAGAATTTTGATTTATATAATTTTTAATCTCTCTTTCAGACATATATTCATCCATCCACACCAACACAAATATCTATCTGTCTTTCTCTATATATAATATAATATACACTCTTAGACAAAAAAACGACGCCCCAAGAAGGAGTTATCCGAATGGGACTAATCGGTAGAAGGGATGTACATGTACAGAAAAACAAATGATTACAGTTTGAGAAAAATTGAATTATTAATTTAAGTGATAGAGCTTCACAAAGTGAAAAAAATCAGTAACGCATTTGTCCACCTCTGGCCCTTATGCAAGCAGTTATTCGGCTTGGCATCGATTGATAGAGGTTGCGGGTGTTCTCCTGAGGGGTATCGTGCCAAATTCTGTCCAACTAATGCGTTAGATCGTCAACATCCCGAGCTGGTTGGAGGGCCGTGCCCATAATGCTCCAAACGTGCTCAATAGGAGACAGACCCGGCAACCTCGCTGGCCAAGGTAATGTTCGGCAAGCACTAAGGCAAGCAGTAGAAACATGTGCAGTGTGGGGGCGGCAATATCTTGCTGAAATGTAAGCCCAGGGTGGCGTGACATGAAGGGCAACACAACAGACCTTAGAACTTCGTCGACGTACCGCTGTGCTGTAAGGTTGCGACGGATGACAACCAAAGAGGTCCTACTATGAAATGAAATGGCACCCCAGACCAACACTCCTGGTTGTCGGCATGTCTACCGGAAGACAGTTATGTTAGTATCACACCGCTGTACGGGGCGTCTCCAGACTCGCCTTCGCTGGTCATCGGAGCTCAGTTCAAAGCGGGATTCATCACTGAAGACTATTCTACTCCAGTCAGTGACATTCCAGTGCAAACGAGCTCGATACCACTGCAAACGGGCTTGACGTTGTACAGAGGTCAATAGTAGTCGGCGCAAGGGGCGCCGTGACCTCAGACCCCTTTCTGTGAGCCGTCTATGAATGGTCCTTGCGGTCACTGAAGCACTAGTTGTACGTACAATCGATGATAATGATGCATCTGGGGCTGTGAGTGCCGCTCTGACGATTGCTTGGTCTTCACGTTCTGTCGTTTCTCTAGGCCTACCGCTTCCTTCTTGACACTGTGTGCAGCCATGGTTCACACATTCCTACCAACATCGTCTAATAGTGGCATCGCTCCTGCTCAAATGTCGAGCTATTCGCCGATAAGGCCAACCGGCTTCTGAGCACAACTACATGACTTCTCTCAAATTCTGACATTTGCGCATATCGTTCGCGCACCTGTATGCGAAGCATAATTATTGTCTACCAGAGTACACGGAATGAAATTCGTTAAGAATTTATGACCTGGAATCGTAATTTCTCCTCTTAAATATCTTGCCAGTTGCGCAGATCAGATGCGTTGTAGTGACAACCGTTCATTCATTGGCAGCCAAAATGTAAAATTTTACATTTTCCGTCGAAACCTGTATGCATATCAATTTGTGTCCAATTTGCTTTACATCTTCTCGGTGCCTTCGTGGTGCGTCGTTTTTTTTTTTTTTTGTCTAAGAGTGTATATATAAACAAAAGTTTAAAAATTTCAAATTAAGATCATAAACTATTCAAGTCGCCCAGTTTGCTTTGAAATTAATTAAATAACAAAAAGTAATAATTAAAACAGAATAGGGAGTTAACAATCTAACCAGAATATATAATCAAAACTGAAATAAAAATAAAATAATAAGAAACCCAGTAAAAATAACAGATTGTTAAAATTTTTTATTAATTTTCAAGGATCATCTAAAGAATTTCGAACAGAGTTAGGTTTCTGAATACGTTTTCATTTAACAGTATTATTTGTTTTAATGGTCACGTGCGAACAGATTATATCTTAGTGATTAATTAAAATTTAAAAAAACTTACTTCGTTATTTAAATTATTTTTAAGCTTTTATTCATCACTTTCTTTTGAATTATTTTAAGAATTTAAAATCACCTAGGTACAATTCAGAAACGTCCTTCTGTTGGAAATTCTTTCGCAGCTCCAATAAAAAGATCAAAGAATTTTGAACAATTTGTTGGATTATTTTTATTATGTTATCATATTATATTTATAGTACTTGTATTATTATTTTATTGTTTTGTTTCCGTTTCAGATTTGATGTATGTACTTTCCACTAGACTGCGAACCCCATGTTTTGCTTTGATTATTATTTCTTGAATATATATATATATATACAGGGTGTCCACTAAAGTCTGGTACCACCCGTTTAACTGCCGAACGGCTGCGGCTATAGTCATAAAAGTGGTGTCCAAGTAAAGTAAAGTGGCTATGCACTACTAGATGAGATAGCTTTCAGCGCCACCTTGTGGAAAATAGCGGAGTCAGCGTCCCTATCTCGAAAACAATACGAGATAGGAGGGAAGAGTAAATAAGAAAGTTGCAGAGCATCGTTGATTTAATATGAAAAGACACTTTATCAGGACTGAGTGTTCTGTGCATTGTCTTTGCAAACATGGTGAAATACTTACAAGGGTTCTTCTTCTCAAGTCCTGAACTGGAACAGTGAGCTGATAGAATGTTGGCTTTGTTCTGATGTAAGTACTGTGCTGGAAAATGACTGCACTTGAAAGGGATTTAAAATCCTCTTTTATTAAATCACTATTATTTACACACTTCCCAATTCGGGAGGAATACAGAAAGTAAAAGACCGCACTTGGGCCTAACTTAACAATCAAATAAATTTAAACTAAATCTAAATGGAAATTAAATCAAACTTTGCTCACAGAGCAATTCGCGGAGTTTGGCCTCTTACTAAAAGGGTGCGTAGCAAGATATACTAATGCTAGCGCACTTCAATTTATTTCAAAATGCAATCACGTAGTAAGCACTATGGCTTATAAATTTAGCTGCTAGCTGGTCAGGCGAACGTCGAGCAGACTGATCGTGATCTGAGACTAAAGCTCTCTCACACTGAGAAGTTTCTACCTCTGGTTTAAATAGTACTTCGCTGTACTTCAAAATTAGCATAAGCTGAAAATGCGCGCTTGTTCTGACGAGAAGTTGAAACAGAGAGGAGATAGAAAGATTTAAATTAAAATAAAACTTGGTTAGTTTAACTAAAACCTTACAACTTCATGGGCATGAATGTTAAGAACATAACGTTTTAAACGTGCATTTGTTTGTTCGTGATTTCTGAAACTGTGACGACACGAAGCGATGTTAGAAAGAAAGAAACAACTAGCTAGCACAAGATATCTTTATTTTCAATGTTCAAACTTCTCTCCGTTAGCTGAAATACACATCTGGACCTTTATTTGAACTTTACGTGCACACGCTGCATCATAGCGAGTGACACGTATCGACAAGCATCATTAATTATGTCATTGAAGGTCCTGCAGTGTTTGCGCAGGGGTGGCATACATCTGCTGTTTGAGGTATCCCCACAGGAAAAAGGTCCATTAGAGTCAGGTCAGGAGAATGTGGAGGGCACTCTTCGAAACCACGTACCCGATTATTCGTTCTCCCAATTCTTCCATCAGGTACTATGTTTTGAAGAAATTCTAAACATTTTGCGACCGTTAACATACACTAGTAAAATATTGAGCCATTATCCTATTATTATAAATCCACACCAAACATTAATCAAAAACCGTATTTGATGTTAAACGTCGGCAGAGCATGACGGATTTTCCAGGGCCAAGTAATGGGTGTGCTGCCTATTGTACATTTCATTCCACGATAACCATACCTCATCTGTCCATACTATACCTGCTAAGAATGTTGGCTGACCTCTGTGTGGTTCATGACGAAGTTGCACCATGCGAAACGTATTTCAGCATCTTCGTCCAGAAATGCCTGATTAGGTGTTGGTCGGTATGGATGCGTACCTAATTCATTTAGGATTTTCCAAAAGCGACTTTTTAAGAGGCCACAGTGTTCATTTATCTCTCTTGTGCTGCTGTTGGGATACGTGATGCCGTATAAGACATCTACCGGTTGCACTTTCCGTCCTACCTCAACTGGTCTGCGGGATCGAAGGCGGCTAGTCACGCAGCCTAACTCCCTTAAACGATTCACAACCTGTAGGATGGTTTTGTATGAAGAATGCGGGCCTGCAGGAAAACGTTGCCGATGCAACCTCGCTGCCGATCGTTCGTTGCGCTCACATTCAACATAAGTAGAACCATTTCGCAACAATTATTTTTTGAAAATCGCTTCATGATCATGAGCTTCAACATACAACCACATATCTCTTTTATACCCCCAGGGGGAATGCGATCATTACTGTAGTTTTTTGATTGAGACTTGCGCGAGAGCCTTGTTGATTTCAAAGCGAGCCATTAAAGTGACCCATCTCAGAAGAACGTCGGGTGCCGTCCAGTACTACTGAGTTTAAACGTGGTCACTTGGCGGTCATTTGCAGTACGCATTCCCGTGTGGAAATAGACCTTGCCGTGGTCTGGGGGCTCCCTCGAAAGAGGGTCTAACGTATTTCCACTTGCCAAGTAGCAGGTCCGGTGAGAACCCCAGGGTACCGGACTTGTGAAAAGCAGCCACTGCGTAAATTGGGCCCTTAACGGTTCATGCAGTGGTCCCTTAGTTAGGAGCATATTCCCCACACGTCGTCTTGCGCCCAATTACAAAACAAGGCAAGATGGCACGTCGAAATAACACCGGGCCGGAAAGTCGGACAGAAACCTCCGAAGAGCAAAAGGAGGGTCCGGCGAGGAAAGCTCGACCAACAGTTAGTGACAAAACAGCTAGGTTGACACCAAACGAAGAAGAGCAATCTTCTTCAGATGATTGTGTGCAGGAGGCACTTGAATTTATGGATGATTTAAGAGGCATCCTTACACAATATGAGA
>KK117211.1:222135-354612 GCA_000611955.2 Stegodyphus mimosarum
AAGTAACAAGCATTTCTATGCAGATTGTTGTGAAAAGTATTTATTAATATAAAATTTTTCAAAAAGGATTACTTATTCACAGAATCTTAAAGAATTTGTGCTCTGGCAAGCTTTAGTACTTCAGTAAATTATTTAATTCTGATAATACCTTGTGGGATTCCACCCCTTTATTTCATAGTTAAATGTGGGAAACCTCTTACCCCGATAACCGAATAATCGCTTGAGTGTGTGAACAGACGTAAGACTGAAGAAGGGTTGATTACCCCCTATTTCTGGAAATAAGATTTAACATAGTCGACTCCTATCTCAGAGCGTATAGCAAAGCCTCCACTTGGGCTTGAACTCAAAGTACTAAGAACTAAAGCTTAACTAAAAAGATATAGCCAAAGCTATCAGGATTCCATATCGTTGGCCTCTAAATCTCTGTTAAGTAGGCGAAGCTATCAAGAAGTACGGCCGAGCGTAGTAATAGCTTAGAGAGAGACGTAGCCCAAAGGCAAATGAGCGCTAGAAAGGCGGAAACTCTGGCTCTATAACGAAGTCAGTGAAACATCGACTTAAACACTACTCTTACTCATTTGCATTAAACTTACTTCATAAGGTCAGTGAAACATCGACTTGATTACTCTTCATAAGTCAGTGAAACATCGACTTAAACACTACTCTTACTCATTTGCATTAAACGCGATCTGAAAATACAATTTGGTCGGAAATTGTAAGCTGAAATTAGGAGAGACAGGAAAGTGTGACAAACTTAAAGTAACTTTTATAAACTTAGGATAAACCTTACAAACCTTTATCCTTTTTTACAAATTAAATTAAAAAAATGTTCTGATTCTAATTACGGAAATATTATCTCTTAATCAGTTGCGGAAATGTAAATGCATATTTGATGCGAGCAAGGTTATGATCCTATTTTATATGATTAGACTGAAAATAAACTACCTAATTGATCACAATATTTGACTATAATAAAGAAAAAAAATCAGGAAAAGTTAGTGATATATTTTTATCAATTTTTTCAGAGCATTTTATTGTAGTACAGAAAGGATGTAGGATCGTTCTTGTTTAGAAATCATGCAAAGATACGATCTTAGTAATAAGACAGGCAAATTCTCGCACAGGCGTGAAAAAATAGCACAGAAGGAAAGGGTTTAAATTGCCTTTTTATTTAATTAAACTCTTTAACTAAAATGCACGTGCTTCGTGAGCTGGACTACTTAAGACTAACAGGCTGACTCAGCAACCTACACCAGCGATAGACTTTAAATAAACGGACGGAAAGCATAGGGACAACTAATATTAACAGCGGACAAAATAACAACGTGCTACACTAGCGAAATCACGCTCTGTCTAACTTTCTCTTTTCGCTAGCTTATATACTCTTCTTAATTTATCTTGCATCATGGCGAGGGTAATTGAGGAGTTCAGAAATGATAACAAAATTTAGAATAGTTGGTTATTCAAACTAAGGGAAACCGTAGAAGGAAAATCATGAAAATTTAGGGATACATATTTATCCGTTTGTTTTCCAAACATTTCATTATAATATAGAAATAAAAATTGGGGATACATTTTTACTTATTCGTTTTCAGAATATTTTACAAGTATTTTATTAAAGTATATCAAATATTTTATTATAACCAGGAAAGATTAGGAATGCATTTTTACTATTTGTTTTCACAGTATTTTACTACAGTACAGGAAAAAATTCATTAAAATTTAGTGATACATTTTTATCTGTTTGCTTAAGTATTTTACTACAATATAGAAAAATATTTAGGAAATGTTAGTGATGACTTTTCCCCTATTTGTTTTCAGAATATTTTATTATAGTATAGAAAGAAAAAAGGGAAAACGTTAGTGATACATTTTTACCAGTTTGTTTCCATAAAATTTTACTACAGTATTTAAAAGAGAATCAAAAAAATTTAGTGATACCTGTTCGTTTTCAAAATATTTCGCTTCAATATAGAAAAGAGAACCAAGAAAATTTAGTGACATATTTTTACCTATTTGCTTTCAAAGTATTTTACTACAGCATAAGAAAAAAAAACGCAAAAGTTAATGATGCATTTTTACCTGTTTGTTTTTATACACCCCAGTGACCATATCCATTTAGTGGATTCTAGCAGATTTTACGACAAAAATTCAACAAGAAAAAAAGTTTTTATTTTCATGTAAATACTTCATGTAAGCGACATGACATACAAGTTTTACCAAACTTTCTTTTTTTTTCTATACTTAATTTTTTTTCTTTACGGAAAGGTACTGTGATTGTCAATGCTATAAAGTAGATAAGAAACGTGTCATACGCAAGGACAGAACGTGGCAATGCCGCGTAATCCTTCTCCCCCCTTCACACTCCCACGTGCCCGCCGAAACACTTGCATAAATCAACGATCATACGTTTTTGGATACGACCGTCTTTTCTCTTCCACAGATCTCGAAAAACCCACGGCACCATTCCATTAATGGTCAAAGTGGGGAGGAAAAAACAAGTTTACTACTCATAAATGAAAACTTAAAAATAAATAAATAAAAATAAAAAATCAACAATAATATAAAGAAACGTTAAATGGTACGCAAAAGACACCAAAACAAAAAATTAAAAATATCACGCTATGACAACAACAATAATAATAATACGCTCGTAAATTGTACTACGCAACTTAAAAAAAAACCTTTTACTTGTTTATTCATTTATTTTTTTCCCCTTTGCCTGACTATAATGTAAGTGACGCCCCCTAATACTTGCACGAGCGCATAGGCGTGTTGGGTCAGTAACTTTTTTCAATTTGGCGCCGTCTCGGAAACCGTCGTAAAATCCGACCTACGTTTGTTTGTGGCGTAAGGAGTTAATGAAAGCGACCTCCAATTAAGAAAGCGCTTTTCAGCTATCGCAGCATTTCCTCCAAAAGAGCTTTTAAATCGATACGCGAACACCCACCACAAATGCAATGAAATAGCGTACATCAGTTTCGAGCTGCAGAAAACTTACAATAACCTCACAAAATAGACCAAAAATTAGTTTAAATGTTGGATTTGACTCATAAAAACAAGAAGACTGAAGACAAACTGGAACTTCAACTGACGATCCACTTGGAACACCAAAGTGTGAGTGCCATACGCCAGTGGCCTAAAGCTCAAATTGCATGTAGGCCCAGTGCACAATGTGGAAATAGCTCATGGACCAATTTTCTTTTTTTTTCTTTCAAACAAATGAAATTGTTTACTAACAAAATAAAAAATGTGATGTGGACACCATATGTATATCTTATTTAAATTACACATATTTTTTGCTGCACTTCATTTAAACTTATTTCCTCAAATTATTCTAATTTAATTAACTGGTCCCTCAAAGCAAGTTGAAAATGACATCAAAATTGCAATTTTGAAATAAAATATCCCTCTCAATTTTTGTCGTATGGGGGGGGGGTCAAACATCTGGTATTTTTATTTTTGCATAACGAGTATTAAATTTTTTCCAAACATAAGTGTAGGAACCGACAGACCGCACTCAGTCTTAGATTTCCTTATTTGTCAAAAACATTTTTTCCCAAACTTGAAATTGCCCAAAATGAATATTTTCGTCATTTAAAGCACTTCTGTGACTGAAAGTATGTGCGCCTAGCGATTGCGCAAATAAAGGACGGGTAAGGACTTATAAGGTGAATTAGTCGTGTGTATATACACGCTGCCCCACATAGAAAATACACCATAGTTAAAAGCTGGATAGAATTTGATGTCAACTGATACATAGATAGAGCATGCATATGTAAATTAGTGATGGGATTTATAGAAAGATAAATCTACATATACCGTGCTGAAATAAACAGAGAATCGGTAAGATGTATAACCAGCTCTCGCTGCAAGCTGCACTCATATGAGGTATACATTCAATTAGTATGCGATAATGTCCTGAGGGGTTGGAAACCCATATGCTCTGAACCCTCCCCCAAAGCTCGTCTTCCGACAACAGAGTAGACAAACGACGACCAGTCACGTTCCAGATGTGGTCGATCGGCGAACGATCAAGAGGATATCGCATGCCAAGCAAGCAACAGGACATACTGCAAGGTTTTTGAGCTGACGAATGCCGCGTGCGTTGTCGTGGTGGAAAATGTCATTTTGCAGCCGCTGAAAGTAAGGTAGCACAACCGGCTGCAGCATCTCATCAACGTATCGTCGTGTCGTCAGTGCATAAAAGGGGTCACCTGCTATCATGACCGATGGCACCCCAAACCATTATACAACGTTAACGAAAGGTGTGACGTTCAGTAATAGTAGTCGGATTGCCTCTATCTCCCGATGCCTCCAGTCAAACGATGACTATCATCAGGCAAACAAAATCGAGACTCGTCGCTGAATACCACATTGTGCCATTCAAACGCCCAAGTACCTCGTTGACAACATCATCGCAGTTTATCGCATCCATAGTTTAGCTTTAAATGCAGTTTTCGCAGAGGGCGGCCTGTGTACAAGTCGCTTTCAGCCAAACGTCGGGAAACTGTTCTTCCAGATACTGAAGCAGCCAAAGCTCACTGCACATTCCGCAAAGTGTCCATGATAGCCGAATGTGAGGGCGCCACTGTTCCTCTTCGTACGCGTCAACCTATGCGTTCTGTAGTACGTCTAGTTAGACTGGTCTTTCACGAATATTTAGATTTTCTTCATTGATCCATCTAGACCAAATTATATAAACAATGCGTTTCAGCAGCGATACAACAGGAAGACCAACCCGCCTACGATTTAACCCCTCCTTAAATCGTCCGTTTGCCGGAACTTTACCGTTTTCGTAACAATACTTTAAATCAACTTTAAATTTCGGAAGGACTGTTTTGTTAAGAAAATTTTTTTGTAATCCGAAATACTATAGAACAATGAAACCTTGGTTCAAGAAAAGTTCTATCCTAAAAGCCGTGAGTTAACTGAAAACATTTCTTCATGGGTGTGAAATGTGAAATGGATTCATTCGTTTCTGGATAATAGATGACCGCTTGTTTAAAACTTGATAACAGTATTTTATGAGTAAGTTTGCAAGGTTTATCCTAAGTTTATTAACAGTTATTTTTAGTTATGCTTCTTTCCTATTTATTCTAATTTCAGCTTAAAATTTCTACTAGAATGTGATTTCAGAAACGCAGTTAATTCAAATGAGTAAGAGTACTTTTTAAGTCGATGTTTCGCCGACTTCGAGAGACAGTCTGATTTTCCTGACTAGCGCGTCTTTGCCTTTTGGATGCGTTTTCTCTTAAGATACTACGCTCGGCCATACTTTAGACCCTTGCTTGGGTTCGCCAATTTAATAAATATTTAGGGGCCAACTACTTAATTCTGATAGCTTCGACTATACCTTTCAGATAGCTTTAGTTAAGCTTACTTTAATTTCATTTCATAATTATTTCAGCCCAAGTGGAGGCTTTGCTGTATACTCCGAGTTAGGAGTTGATTGTAATTATTCTAAGAAATAAAGAATTATTAACCTTTTTTAAGTCTTACGTGTTTATTCTCACAATTAAGCGATTATTCGCTTGTCAGTGTTTGTGGGATGCTAAGATTGAACATTGGACTTAGATAAGTAAAACCCCACATTTGGCGCCCGAAGTTGTTCTTAACGAACCATGCCGCTATGTAGTGAAGATTTCTCGTCGACCCCTCCCATTTTTCAGTTCTCTCAGCCACAACCAAACCCCATGGAGGGATTCGGATTTATTGTGGAAACTATGAGAGCGGCGATGAAGCCAACAGCAACATGTGATGGAAGAGGATCCGTAATGACCTTCCTGGAACAGCTGGAGTTACACTTCACGTTATATCCTGTGAAACAGCCGCAAGGAATTATCATCGCTACGTCAAACTTCAAAGGTCAAGCCTCAGCTGATACAAGAATACTGGTAAGAGTTTGTTGGGGATCCAGGATCCGAACGTAAACTTAGAAAAAAAATTTTAAAATTCGCTATTGAAAGCATTCCCAGTTGTAAGAGACTGCGCAAGATTGGAATCAGAATTATTCAGTGAATATCAAACTAATGTTGACGAGTTCACGGACTTCATCTTAAGAAAGATCCATATTGTCAAACTATTATACGGAAAAAGGCCCGACAAAGAAATCATTGAAATAATTTTGCCGCGGTTGCTTCCGTCAATTCAAGAATTTCTTGAAGTTAGAAATTCGCAAACGCTGGAAAACTTATTCGAACTAGCTGTCCAATTTCAGAGTAGAAGAACGGCCGAAAACGCGCTTGCGAACAATTTTAAACAGTATTCAAGGTTTTACGGCCAGACGAAACATCAAGGTCAGCAGAATTCCTATGGACAAGAGGGTAGCAAAGCCGGATAAGAAAAAAGGCTTGTCAAACCAAAGCGTGGGGATATAAAAAGCAGTTGGTCAAGAGGTTGAAAAGAAAAATTTAAACTAAACACGGTGACCAGAAGGAGGATGATGTCACCGTGTAAGTAATCCCTCAGAAATCAAACTGAATACGGTAGTCGTACAGAATTTGGCCTTGCCAGAAATCCAGATACTACTAAACGACGTCCCTACGACCACCTACTAGATACCGGGGCTCAAGGCAGCTTACTGTCGCAGGATTTTTTTAAAAAGTATTTTCGTCGTAATAGACTGTTAGAAAGACAAAGGGACAACGTGTGATTGCTGCCCAAGGCAAACAGTGTGTCTGCTTGGGAAAAGTGGGGCTGCATATTCAAATAAAAGATGAGGTTCAGAAAATCAGCTTTCTAGCAGTAAAGAATTTATTAACCGCAGTCATATTGGGGGTTGATTTCTTACGCGCAGCTAGCGCAAAAATTAATTTTTAAGATTCTACCTTACAGGTCCAGATGGACAAAATTCAAGAAGAAAAAAGCCCAGTCACGGAGGTGAATCTAAGTCACCTGGAAGGAGAAAAAGAAAAAATCAAGAGTTGGTAAGAACTTTTTCTCAGTTATTTGATGAAAAACCTGACTTTTGCCAGACTGTCTCTCATAGCATCGACACTGGTAGTGAGCTCCCAGTTCGTTCAAGAGATACGATCGGGTGAAGGAAGACATTCTCGAGCAACACATTAAGAAAATGTTCGAGGATAAGATAATTACGCCAAGCACCAGCCCCTAGGCTAGTCCTGTAGTTTTATGTAGAAAGAAGAATGGACTGCCACCCACAAATCCGAACACATGGAGATTCGCTATTGATTACCGAAAATTAAATAGCATAACGAAGTACCCCACATATTCCCTCCCGATAATAGATGAAATTATAAGAAAAATTCAGTCGACTAAATATATGACCACTTTAGACCTGACGTCAGCCTATTTTCAAATTGCAGTAAAACCCGAGGATATCGAAAAAACAGCTTTTATTACAAAGTCAGGCGTGTACGCCTTTTTGAGAATGCCGTTTGGCTTAAGCGGAGCTCCGGCTACATTTAAAAAAGTTATGGATATTGTTTTAAGGCCAGTCTTGTGAAAAAGTACAGTCATCTATCTCAGTGATATTATTGTGGCAAGCGAAACTCTAGAGGAACACATTAAACATTTAGAGGAAGGTTTTACATTATTAAATGAAGCGGGCCTCAAAATTAATCCTAAAAAGTGCAAATATGCCGCGAAGGAGTTGAGGTACTTCGGCTATAAAATCTCGAAAAATGGTATCGAAACTGATAACTCTAAAATTTTAGCGATAAAAGTTATCCAACACCAAATATGGCTAAGAAGTTATCGTTCTTCCTGGGAATGTGTTCCACTTGTAGAGTATTCATTAAAGATTTTGCTAAGATAGTTGAACTTTTGTTGGTTCTTAAACGAAAAAAGACTAGGTTCACATGGACAGCGGAGGCGAACATGGCGTTTGAAGAATTGAAACACGCCTTAATTAATGCACCTATTCTTAAATTCTCGGAAGGGGATCAAAATTTGGAAATTGCAGCAGACGCGTCAGACTACGAAGTTGGCGTAGTTCTTTCCCAAAATGGGCAGCCAATAGCTTTTTTTAGCATGACGCTTAATCAAACTCAAGGAAATTATACCGCAACTGAACTGGAAACGCTCGCGATCCTTTTAGCGGTGCAAAAATTTCGTGTGTACTTTGGAAGTGCCCCAATAACTGTGTATTCAGATCATGCGACAGTTGGGCGCCTATACTCCAGTAAACATCTCTCACCCCGGCTCATACGTTGGACATTAAAACCTGATTTAATAATAAAACGCACGCCGGGGAAAGAAAATGTAGTTGCGGACGCACTGTCAAGAATAAAGATCGATGAAGACGGAAATACAATTAAATGTACGATGCTTATTGCGAAAATAATTGAATCCCGGGAAAGAATAATTGCCGAACTAAAAACGGCCCCAGAATTTAAAGACGTTTACGCTTATCTGGAAGATCGCGAAAATTTTGAACATTTAGACTCAAGGGCTATTCGCAAAAGGGCGACCCATTATGAAGTTATTGATAAATTGCTCTTTTACACGAAAACAACTAACGATAATCAAGAACTGTGACCGATAGTCCCAATGAGTTTAAGCTTAAGAATTCTAGAGGGGCTCCATGATTCAAAATTAGGAGCCCATCTCGGGGTTAGGAAAACGCGGCAAAGGGTTCGCGAAGTTGTGTATTTTCCGCAATTACACAAAGTTGTGCGGCGTATGTCAGGTCATGTCTCTTGTGTCAATTAATTAACGACGTTAATTACAACTCGGCCGGGTACTTAAATAGCATAAAAACCACTTTCCCAAATGAACTGGTTGGCATTGATTTGCTTGGTCCCTACCCTAGAACAAAAATTAATAAAAATAGATACTTGTTAACTATCGTGGATCATTTCTCAAAATGGGTGGAAATAGTTTCCCTTAAACGGGCTTCAGCAAAAATAGTAGCAGATTCGTTTCTAAATAAATATATTTTAAAATATGGGGCCCCAGTAAAAGTAATATCTGATAATGGTAAGCAATTCGTAAGTAATTTACTTGAAAACCTGTGAGCAGGCCTTTGCATACGCCATCTAGAAATGGTACCTTATAGACCGCAATCAAATATTGCGCAACGCGTAAATAAGAATATAGTTAAAATTATTCGAGGATATGTTAAGAATTATTATGACCGTTGGGACAGTTGTGTCAATGAATTAGGCTTTGCCTTGAGAGCAGCAAAACATAATACCACACAAAAAACCCTCGCAGAAATATTCCTAAGAAGAAAAATATTAACGCCACTGGAAAAGCTATTTTTCGTTCAACAAAGACAGGAAGAGTTTCAATTGAATGATATCCAGAAAATTATTAATGAGGCCATCAAAAATTCTGATGAGGTAAGGTTGAAACAGAAAATCTATTATGATAGAAAGAGACGCGATGTAGAATATATGATAGGGAAAAAATATTAAAAATTAAACATTCTTTATCATCCGCACCCGAAAATAGGATAGCCAAATTTGAGCCCAGGTTTGAGGTGCCTTTCCTTATCGAGGAAATTAAATTTTCTACGGTTTACTTAAAGGCGGAAAATGGACAGCAAACATTTGCTAACATGGACCAGCTGAAACCGTACTGTAGTCGTACGGATTTTTTAGTTTTTAAAGTTTTATTGCAGATTCCTGGCAGCGCGCCAAGAATATGGATTTCGCCGTCGCCTAGCAGGGATCCCCCAGCAACAAAAAGAAAACAAGCGGATAACACTGAGGAAAGTATCGACAAGTGAACGCAACAGCATTTACAAGGTTCAGGCCCAGCGAAAATGAAGAAAACGAAGCAGAGAAAAGTTCCCCTTCAATAGAAGCCAGCGCCGACGGGAAAGCGGAAAAGGCCCATGGAGAATAATCAAAGAAAGCGTCCAACTCCCTCGAAAGAAGTCACAGGAAAATGACAGCCAAGATCTGCGAAAAGAAAACGACCCGACGAGGAAAGATCCATTCCTTTTCAGGAAACCAGGAAAACCAAGAAAAGATCGAAAGATACCGAGGGAAGATCAGGATACTACAAGATAAAGAGGAAGCCAGAGTTCCAGAACCCTCAACCAACGAGAAAAGCAGACCGATTCAGCGCCCGAGGAACGAAAAGAAAGGAAGGGCCGGAAGCGAATACCAGCCGCCCGAGAAGACCAAGAATCCAAATTTTAAGATCTCCTACATGGCAAGAATTCTGCGAGAAAAGAATGGAGGAGTACAGAAACCAAAAAAAAAAAAAAGTAAACATTTTTCTTGTTTTCTATGCTGTATTTAAAGTTCGATTTATGTCATAGGTTTAAAGTTGCTAAATACTGTTTAAAGCAAGATTTTTGAATTCGTAGGTTGGCGAGAATTTATTTTGTAAATACCTTTCTTTTAAGAATACTCAAGTTACGAGAAACTAATTTGTGAATATGTTTAGTCGAAAGACTTCAAGTATGTTAACTTAAAGAAAGACTGTAGCAAAACTTTGTCAATTTTGTATAGCAACTATAACGAATGATGTAAAATGAATTTTAAAATATTGCATGTTAAAATGTTCTATTGAATGTAGAAATGCTAATGTCAGCTTTTAAACTATTATAAAAGTTAAACTTGTACAAATGTAAGTTTTGGTCAAGCTTGACTCTAAATACTTTGTATAAGAGATGAATTGATGAAAGTATAGATTGAATGTGTTTAAAGTTAGGCTCTCCAAGTTTCACTTAAGAATTTTAAATTAAGTTCTATTTCAGGACTTTAGATCTAGTTTTGTGTTTAAGGAGTCTTCTGAGGTCTGGAAAGTCAAGTTTCTAACAAATCGTTGCTGTTGGATAGTTGGTAGTGTCAACAATAAAACGCTCCTTTCTATCAGAACAAATTCTAAAGAGCGTGGGGAGGGGAAGAAGATTTAAAGTTTATTGTGGATGAAAGTGTTTGAGGGCCAAAATAATTTCATTAATAGGATAATGATAGGAAAAATAAAATGGCTTCTGAAAAATTTTACTAACATAGTTTCTTTCCAGATAATTTGTGAAAGGACCAAGACTGTAAACAGAGAAGCAGAAGAGATTGTTTCCAAGTCAATTTGAAAAAAAAAAGTGTGAATGTAAAATTCTTAGCTTTAGATATTGCGTAAAGCTGGCCCTAAACTGGAAAAGTTTTAATGATGAATTCAAGAAAGCACACTTGCTACAAGTTTAAAACTTTGATGAGAAAGAGATTTATAGAATTTACACTCTTAAACAAGGTCGTTTTGAGACCTTATTCTTCGTGTAGTTAAATTCTGGTAGAAGTTTATTAACAGTTATTTTAAGTTACAGTTCTTTCTTATTTATTCTAATTTCAGCTTACAATTTCCTACCTGAATATAATTTCAGAAACGCAGTTAATTCAAATGAGTACGAATACTATTTAAGTCGATGTTTCGCTGACTTCGAGAGAGAGTCTGATTTTCTTGACTAGGCGCGTTTGAATTTTGGCTACGTTCTCTCTTAGGATACTACGCTCGGCCATACTTTAGACCCTTGCTTAGCTTCGCCAATTTAATAAATATTTAGGGGCCAACTACTTAGAATTCTGATAGCTTCGGCTATACCTTTCAGATAGCTTTAGTTAAGCTTTTAGTTTAGTTTCATTTCATAACTATTTAAGTTCAAGCCAAAGAGGAGGCTTTGCTGTATGCTCCGAGTTAGGAGTTGATTGTAATTATTCTGAGAAATAAACGGTAGTTAACCCTTCTTAAGTCTTACGTATTTATTCTCACACTTAAGCGATTATTCGCTGGTTAGTGTTTGTGGGTTGCTAAGATTGAAGATTGGATTTATATAAGTAAAAACCCAGAAGTTCAAAGCCAAAACCGGTGTAAATAATTCATTTAAATAAAGAAGAGTGTTCGTGTGTTTGTCTTTCATATAAAGCTACAGTTTCATTCCGATCTTGATGAAATTTTGCACACTTGACCTTCAAAACAAGAGGAAGGTCATTATCAACTTAAGATTTCTCAGAAACCCATCACAAGGCGTCCTCTTTCTTTATATATATATATATATTTTACGTTAATTTAACGAACATTTGATTAAAACCTCAGCGATTTAAAAGCTTTGTGTTGCCACTCTGGAAAGCGTGAAATATTTATGTTTGAAGTTTAATCACAAAACTCGGCGATATAAAAGAAATGTGTTGCTACTTGGGAAAGCGCAAATTATTTATTTGTGTTTCGAATTTAATAAACAACTCCACGGTTTAACAGAAAAGTATTGCCATGATTTCCCGAATTAAAATATTTTTACCTTGCAAGCGCCAGAGTGTTGTGGTTTAGGAAAACTTGAGATATTTAAAACTTTTTTTCAAGTTTACTGTTATTAATTAACATCCTAAGCGATTTAAAAGCAATAAACGCAGATTCATTTCGTTTACTATTACTGGAGTTACTAGTAATTACTCAAGATGGAAGCGTGAAATTATACTAGCTGGATTCATTAAAATCATCTACATATGTCAACGCGTATGTATCTACACTGCGCAAAAAAAAAAAAAAAAAAAAAAAAAAAAAAAAAAAAAAAAAAAAGGACAGTTGTATATCTCCCGTTCTACTGGGCCGATTGACGAAATTCAAATTGCGTTTTTCATGTTTCGAAAGCGCGACTTAGGATATATATATTAGATTTATATCTAGCATTATTCTAACATAGGTATTTTGACACAAAATGGGTCTTTTTCTGAAATAACATACCAATGTTTTTCCATATTTCGATTCTGCGACTGAAATTATGCCTATATATTATATTTTGTAAAATTTGGTGCGAAATTTACGGAGAAATTCAAAAATTTAATTTGGAGAATTTTTTTCAGTTTGCGCCAAGAATAATTCACTTGGCGACCTTCTTAACACGTGGCAACCTATTTTCCTATCCCTTCCATTGTAATGGAGCGGGAAAAAAGTCACACCTTTCCTACCTTTTTACATTGTGCATAACAGGAAAAAAAGGCACATCGTTCTTCTTTCAAATAATTTCAGCAAATTGCGTAAACCACATTAGATGTTATTATCGCTTTCAACAAATATGCCAAATTTCAAAACGCGCCAATATATAAATTCACGTATATCTTCGAAAATTTTGAATAAAAAACTCTAATTTTTTGTAGGTATACTTAGAAATACATCTACTTCAAGTTAATGGTGAAAACTGTATAGGTTATAATTATAAATTTTTTTTCAAAAATTTTATAAAAATTATTTAAAAATACAAATTTTAAAAATAAATCATAAAAAATGGGTGAATTTTGTTTGGAGTGAACCTAAATTTCGAACTGTGAAAAAAGGAATCAAGTAAGTGTAATAAAAAAAAGATATTAATAAATACATGTCAAACTGAATTAACATTGAGAAGCTAAAATTTTGAGAGCTAATTTTTTAAAAATCGCACGAGTAGGTAACTTCACTGTTATTGCGTTTCCGCTATCAGTGGAAGTCATACATGCTAAGAAAGTAATTTATAATTGTTCTTTACAAAAATAAATATTAATATTTTCACAGAGTTTCAATTTTGAAATCCCATCACCCATCTGAGGCTCACGTCGCCGGCATTGCGTTGTCGCTAACAGTTCTTACTAAAATCATTAGCTGGCGTCATGTTCGTTTACTTTTTAGAGCAGTGTAGAACTTTCAAGAACAGTGTAGAAGCTTCAAACCAGAATTTAAGTGCCCTATGTATTCGTTTTTCGCGAATGTTTTGAAAATGGTGGAAAAATCAGTCATTGGGCTGTGAATTTTTAAAAGCTTATTTCTGAAAAAAGACGTAAGCGATAACAAAACAAGTATCAGTTCTTAATAAAACCTTTCCATGGCGCCATGTTAGTTCTACATAAATCTACAGTTTTATTGGAACTTGTTAAAATTTTGCCCAATTCATCTTGAACCATAATAAGAGGAAAATCCCTGTCTTCCTGAGATTTTGAAAAAAACTACCTCCTGCCCCTTAAAAATGAAGCCTCTTCACTACGTAAAAGGGCAACATTGGTATTTCAATTATTTAAACTGATAAAAAAAATTTTTTTAAGATGTAGCCATAGTATTAAGAAAATAATATAGGCAGAAATTGAATTTCATAGCTTTGCAAGGAAGAAGTACGAAAGACAGCGGCATAAGTGGAAAATGATGAGGAAGGTGCTACTCCTTCCATAAAAACATCGGGCAGCTATCTTTAGCAGGTATCTGCTTTTATCTTCTCTTTGTCTCATAGCGCCAATCGACTTTTCTTAACACTCACCTGGGCTGCGTCACTCAAAATATACCTAGTGTCATCATTTGTTGTGTACATTTTAAAATGTTTCGAAATTGAGACGTAGCATTATCACTGAAAATGCTTACGCTGTAGTTCAATATTGCTTTATCAAGGTTACGAGAAAATTTTACAACCTGTGCGGAAATTATGCTCACTTTTCTTTCTTCCTCTTGTTCTGACCACGTTTCTTCCACGGTCCCTTGTTGTTGCATCTTTTGAGATTATTGCAGTTTTCTCTTGTTTTTATGGTTTCCTAACAACTTCTTCGCGTCTTTATTGTTAACTTCCTAGCCCATGATTTTGCACAGAGACACAATACCATAGTTAACAAATAAAGTCTAAAGTGATCAAACTGTCTGCTTGCAAACCAATGTGGCCATCGTTTCCACCACGTCGAATTCATGACCCTGTAAGCAAGGCGAGATTAAGACTTTTAAAGGCTCTAAGCCAGCAATGACGAAACTTTTGAGCTCGGTGTGTCAAAATTCCGAAAAACCCTAGCTTAACTCTGGTGCCGTGTCGCATATAGAAATGTTTACACTTTTTTATATATTTGCAGCCTTAGAAAACAATAAAAGTAAAAATAAGAGTTATATTTCTGATAATTGCTTTTTATTTTATATAAGAATAAAAAACAATGATAATAAAATCCTACGAGAATGGAAAAATTTAAAGCCCCCTGCAGAAAAATACATGGGCAAACACATTATTTATTAAAAAAAACAAGCATATTTGTTATGTTTGCGATTTTTTTTAACTGAAGTTTGCTTGATAATTTCTCGATTGAAGGTTCATATTTTGTGCTTTCGAAAACCGAACAAACGTTACTAACGTCACCCTTCAGCTGGCTTCTTTTGTTTGCCTTAATATTATTTAATGCTGAGAACTAATTAAAATAAAACATGTCTCATAAAAACATGTTGATAGAAAAATTGTTAGGAAATCCATCGCTAGCATTTTATGCAGCTAAAAGCAACAGCGTTTGGTTCCAAGCACTCAAAAGCACTCAAGAACACGACGATCGAGTGCATCCGTCTATGAAGAATGCAATAAAATGCCTCCAAGATAGATGTAGCGTATACTGACAGTTACGAGGCCGTTGTAAGAGACAAATATTTCTGTATTATGCAATGCTTTTTATTTCTATCGACGGCTGTGCAAATGAATGATACATACCACCCAAAATAGACTCTCGTGCCATAGGTTTGCCATCAGTGCTCTAAGCAGTTACAAGATTTTGGTGCCTCTACATATGTTTACTCGAGTTTTTTCTTTATTCCATCTCTTTATCAGTTTTGATTTAGCAGTATCTTGCATTCCATTGTAAAATACGGCAATGGGAATATTTAATCTCTTTCCTGAATACCTAAAGATCTTTTTGTTGTGCCCCTTTCCCTGATGGCCTAAACACGTGCTTATATTGCTTAATAGTTAATACAGCCCTGCCTGTAAGTCACTTTCTGCAAGGCTTTGTTAATGAGAGTTGAGCAACAGAAAATATTAAAATGACGTTTCCATAAATCTCTGAATGTTAATTGTTTGGTACAAGTTGCCTGAAAATAACTTAAAATCAAATGCTGCCGATCTGAGTGTTCGTACTTGGAGACACCTATCGTCATCCGAGACGTTTTGGGGTCAAATAATTTGTTCGCGAATCAAACTGTTTAGTGAAGTGATGTGTTCGTGATCCAAGGTTTCACTCTATATAGAAATACTTCCAGCGAGCTCGTAAAGACAACGCAAAATATTTGTCATCTGTTGTAAAGTTTATCCAATTATTTCACAATAAAAGATGAATCTGCCATTTAGCAAATATGAATATTTTCCAAAACTCTTCTCCGTGTGTCTCTGCTTTAGATGGTTGTTAGAGATACCGAAACTAATCGCTTCTTTTGAAAGAACTCCATTCATCACAGCTTTCAAACAATCAGCTGCATGACACCTCTTTCTCTCGACTTTGTTTGGCCCTGGCGGTTTCAAGGTTGCTGTCACTCAAATCTTCAGATAAAGATTTCATTTGTTTGTCTCGGTACGCGAAACATCTGCATTGGCGTAGATCGAATTGAACGTACATTAATATGAATTAACTTAAATGCTACTGCGAATTATGATAAGAAGAAATTTGATAAATTGATTTATTCGCAATCTTGTCCAGGGATTGTTTTGCGAAGTTTAGATCCTGGGGCGTTGCCGTGTTTCTAATAATTGTTTATTCTCTTCTTGCGAGCGAAAAATTCATGCAAGCTTTATTTTTCTTTTAAATGCTTTGAATTTTTGTGAATATTCATGATGAAGTAAATTTGGTGAATTTCATGTAATTAATGAAAGAAAATGCCTGAACCTTTGTGTAAATTGCTTTCTCCAAGTTCAAATAAAAGTTCCTGTTTATAAAGATGTATGTACCTTTAGGAAAAGACAATCTTTTGAAGGCTTCTGCCTCAGACAATACTGCCAATCTGCATGAAGGTGCCTGTGCATTTGTGCCGGTGCATGTACAGGTAAAAGTGGGCGGAACAGTGGAATTTCACCATTGTTCGTACAGATATAGTCTCATCACACTACCTGTGTGACTTCGCTTTAACTTTGATAGAAAGCAAATCCGAAAACATTACCAAAATGTCCACCCACCCTAAGGACAGGATGAGTTTCTCGTTGCATTTGTTATTTAGGCACATGCCATCTGATACCTGATAATTCAGTTCGGGTTTACAGCTAGCAAGCAAAGATGTCATTTTTAACAATTCAAGATTAAACAGCCGCAGATACAGAACACGTTTACACACTTTTAGAACGATTTTGATAAATAATAAAAAATGCTTTGAAATAAATATTTCTGGCAACTGATTGTTATTTAAAATTAGAAGTACCGTGTGCTACTTATAAATTTAATCTTCTTTCAAAAGATCTCATTTAAACAAGCTGTGGTTTGAAGGGTATGTGTTCGCGGTTTTCGAATGGAAATATTTCAAATCCATAACTTAAAACTTTGCGAAATGGTATTGAAATTTCTAAGTGCAAAATAAACAACATTCTTAATCGCAAAGAGCAAAACTGTCCATCATTTACCTCTACATGGAAAGAAGATTACCAACGAATATCTGAAAACATACGTGCTGCTGCTAATATTCTTGCAGTTAAATCGTTAGTAATGAGAAGCAATTCGTTCCACGCAAAAATAAATTGCAGTCTTTAAACATCTTTAGCAACAGTAAATAATAAAATAAATCAAGACTTACAATGTAAAAAAGCTGAAAACATGATGCTTTTGTGGAGACATGTGGCCCAATGCAAAACAGTTTATAAGAGCTCCCTATGAAATCCCTCCCTAGGAGGAGGTGAATGGAAATACATTGTGACCCTCGATTAAACATGGGTTTACCTAAATGACTGTAAGGAAAAAAAGGTCTATTTATTATTTAAGAGAAAAAAAATGTATAAACCTGGTTCTGTCAATGGAAAGAAAGTTTTAGTAAGGGTTTTGATTGTCGCAAGATTCTCTTACAGAGGGAAATTAAAAATAAAAAGAGTGGAAAAAATGGTAAAAGGTCTATTCAAAGATTGTAACTGACTTCGGGTTTTCTCTCGTTACCAACAATTTATCTTAGAAACGTTAGAAAGAATACTCCCGTTTTCGTGTATTCGTTTGGAGACTTTTTTTTTTCGATATAATGATTCACAGCTTTCTACTTTCCGATTAACCATGTTGCTTATTTTTCCCCTAGAAATTTTAATACTATGCATTTCATGGTTTTCTGAATCGTAGAACAGGAATATTTCTCTTCGGAAAGCGCAAAACTTGTCCTTCAATCCACGGCCTGTTTATTTGCAACATTTTGAAAAAAGAAAAAAATTAAAAATAGCAAACGATATTTTGATATTTCAGATATTAAGTTGTTACAGAAATTTTTATTTCAAAACATTTGCTTTTTTGCAATTCTTTATCGAAATTGTCCTAAAAATGTTACTACTCAGATGTTACTACTCCTAAAAATGTTATCACTCCTAAATGTTATTACTCAGATGAATATTTGTTTTTACTCAGAAGGTAATAAAACTGCTAGATCTCATGGTAAGTATATAAAAGCGGAGAAAAATTTACAAAAAACTACTAAAAGTGGTTATCCAAATCCTATATTTTTATAACAACAGGAAAACGAGAAATATCACTCAAGGCATTTCATTTTGCACGCTTTTAATTACCACTCCAAGAAACCGGAGTGTTGAAAATGTCCTCCGTAGGCGTTTGCGATGCCCTGACTAGTCACACTTTTCACTGCAAATGTTATTACAATCAATTCGATAAATAAATTGCTTCTGGAAGATCACATGACAGCGTCCTTTTAATTCAATTTGCATGTGATAATACAATTATCGTTATTACCTTTTTTCTGAGACGAAAAAGATCATTTATTGAGATCAATTTCAGAACAAAATTAAGATAGCTTTATTAGTATGATTTGAAATGTGTGATATCTGGTCGTATATCATCTGGCCTGCTGTCAAAAGTGCGTTGATAGGTTCATAATAAAGCGTTTTGCTTTCAAAGAAGATATCATTTCCTTTCTGTTGGATAGTAATTAAATGGGATCGCCGTGCTTGGAATTGGAATTAAAATATGGTAAGATACTTTTCGTAAGCGTTTCAGCATTACTTATATTTCCAATCTCAAAGTCCGCTGTTCTAAAAAATCTTTCCTTTTCCGTGAATTCAGTAATTTGAAGTCAATTGCTATATACAAAGAAATTACTCTTACGGCCAATGATAAAGCTTTTAATATTTTACTTTCATGTACGAAGTAAAGGAAATACCGTCATCGCGAAAAATTTCCGGTTCAGATTTCAACGGAACTATCCACTTTGACAGTTACCAATTTCATTTTGACTATTTTTTTGTTTAACATTTGTATGTACAGACTAAAAGGACTCTTTACTCCAAAAAGGATTGTAAAAAAGGTTCAAAATGGATTTTTTTCTTGATGTCTGTACGTACGAATATATCTCCTTTATCTCAAAAACATTAGCCGTAGAACGCTGAAATTTTCTGTATGCCCTTTTATAACATCTAGTTGCGCACCTCTATGTTTATTGCAATCAATAGTGCCAAAACTATACATATGTATATATAGATATATATATATATCTATATATACACACTCACTTCCAAAAGTTAAGCACGAAGATGTAAAATGCAAAAAAATCAACAAATATTGCTTTGATTGACAAAAAATTGACAGGAAAGTAGCATACATATTTATGCGTAATATTTATGCAAGAAGAATGGCGATTGCTTAATTCTGTGGTGGTCAATCACCGCAGAATTAAGCAATCGCCATTCTTCTTGTAGAGCAGTAAGAGTGGCTGGAGGTGGGAAACGTGAAGATACAGCACGGCCGAGAGCATCCCAAAGATTTTCAATGGGATTAAGGTCGGGCGAATATGCTGGCCACGCCATACGCGCAATCCCTTCACTCTCCACGTAGTCATCGACGATGTCAGCTCTATGGGGACGTGCGTTATCGTCTATTAAAACAAAAGTAGGACCAATTGTTGCAGCGTACAATCTCACAATGGGTTCTAGGACTTCATCTCGATACTGGACAGCCGTCAAAGAACACCGTTTAAAGATGTGCAGGTCGGTGCGATATTCTAATGAAATCCCTGCCATAATGCTTCCGCCTCGGAATGCGTGATGTTTTGGGATTGACTGCGTGTTCGTTGTTCACGCCATATCCTTATACGCTTGTCATGTGGCTCCAGAGCAAATCTTGACTCATCAGTAAACATGACATTGCCCCAGTCACACTAATTGAATTAATGTATAATTGGCATGTTCCCGGCACCACTGTAATCGTGCCCCTCTTGATTGGACGGATAGAGGAATACAAACTCGAGGTAACCGGGCGTACAGTCCACTCATATGTAATCTTCGGCGTACAGTAGCTGCAGATATCACCTTACCAATTGACCCATAGATCTCACACGTGTGGATGTCGCTTTGCTATTCCGCTTGGCTACAATAGCAATATATCGATCTTCCGCGGGGGTTGTAACCCTTGGGCGACAGGCTACGAGCCTTTGGACAACTGTCTGTGTGGTTTGGAATTGTTTCCATAAACGTGAAAATACAGAATGATGAACGCCGAAGAAAAGAGCAACATCTGGGATCGACTGTCCTGCTTCAATGCGCCCCACAGCACGCCAGCGCTCAGAATCTTCCATTTGTCTTCTGGAAGTCATAGAAAATAAATTGTACGAAAGTTTTAAACACCTTCTATCAGCACTTACAATCAACTTCTGTAACCCTTCATAAACCTGGCTTCTTATAAGACTGCCTTTTTTGCATATTTCTTGAAATGAAAGCGCGATTGGCTGTTACCAACAATAATTGCATACTTTCATCTACCTCTGCAGTAACTGTAACTCTTCAATTCTGATTGGCTTCCGGAAATTAGAATTTTCCTCTCCGTGCTTAACTTTTGGAAGTGAGCGTATTTTAATTATGAAATGTCCAGGTGTGGTAAGATAGCTTCTCTGCAAAGGAGGCTTAGGCCTGCCTGAAAATGGCAAGGGAAGGCAGGGTTGCCACATTTGGATAGAAATCGCCCATTTGGCGACAAAATTGACGATATGTTATAGATGCATGGAGAACCGTCTGGAACGAATTCTTACTGGTTTAGCCCAGAATGTTCTCGAACACAACCCAAAAGCTATATAAATCCTGATAGTACGCGGAGAGTGAGTCAATACGAAGTCAGTGCCTAGTCTACCGAGTTGAGTTAGTTAGCGTCACGTCTAGCAAGTCGATAGTCAGTCAGTGAGTGAGTGTCTCGTAGTATAGTGCCGAGGTGGTCGTCGAGTGTATCAAGCGAGTCTCTTAGTGTATCGCGAGGCAGTGCATCGTCGAGTGTTAGCTTAGTGTGTGTTGAGCTCCGAGAACGACCGAACCGAGTCGGGAGCTGTACTCTAGTGTATCGTCGAGTGCATCGCAAGTTATAGAGTGGAGGGTCTCGAGAGTATGTAGAGTTCCGAGAACGACCGAGCAGAGTCGGGAGGTGCACTCTGGTGCTTTGTCATGAAGCTGTCTTCAGCGTTATAGCCTGATATTCTGAAGGCTGTGCTGCTGATTATTCCAGCGTGTTTATTGTAGTTCTTCGACGACTGTAAACGTGATTTTGGAGCTGTCTTGAAGATACTGGCCAATAAAGTGTGTTTCGATATTCCATTAATTAGTGTCATCCTTATTCACTCCAAATCCACGAATTCTTAACGTACGTACGAAGAAGAAGAGAAAAACGTAACAGTATATATATATATATACCTTGTAAGAAATTTAGATCCAATTTTACGCAAAATTGGTTCTAAATCTCTTACGTTATGTATTTAACTAATAATTTTCAGTAGCTTAATGCGCGAAAATACTAGATATGATTATATTAGATTTTAAGAAATTGTATTGTAATTTTATATATATATATATAGAGAGAGAGAGCATATATATATAAATATACACGAGCACAAATACCGGCTTCCCTTACTCGGTTTAAAAGTTCATGCCCGGCCTTTAGTTTCGCAATCATTGTTCGTAGACATGTATTTTCAACTACAGAAGTGTTTTAAATGCCGAAAATATTTATGCTTCCGCAAATTCAAATTTAAAAAAATTTAATTTTGGACAAATAATGAAACCTAACTTTTAATGCGGTCTCCCGGTTTCTATACTTATATTTGGTAAAGTTTAATACTCGTTATGAAAAAGTAAAACTATAAGAAGTTTGACTTCAGAACGACAAAAATGGAGTGGGAGATTTAATTTCAAAATTAGGAATTTTTGATGTCATTTTCAAATTGCGTTGAGAGATTCTTTAATTAAGTTAGAATAATTCGAGAAAATACCTTTGAATGAAGCGCAGCAAAAAATGTGCATAATTGAATAGGCCGTACAAGGAAGTCATGTGGTATCCCTATCTTTATCAGATTTTTTTTTTTTTAAATTAAGACTGTAATATGTTTACAGGTTCCCATTCTAAATTATTTTTCATTTTAAGAATTATACTTATTTACTAATTTAAATTATGATCATTGCCTGTTTTACACGAGAGCACTGGTCTAGTTACAAAAGGCCGATCGGTGGTCCGCCTCCGCGTGGCACACAATTGGGAGCGACATTTTCCATGAAGCATTTAATGGGGGTTAATTACAGTGTGTATTTCCTCACATTGCGAAAAAACGACAGCACATGGGGCAACCAGTTTTTGAACGCACTGAGCTCAGTCGAATATGGGCATTTGAAAGCTCGAATTTTCAAATTTGAATTTGTTTTGGATTTATTTCATATTCTGTGCAAATTTAAAGAATTAAACCTCCAGACTGTTGCCACTCGGCAAAGCGTAAGACATTAGTTCAGTTTATTTCTGTTTTCAGTTTTATTTAACAAACACCGCTATTTAAAAGCAATATGTGCCCAGTGCCTCAAATAGAGTATATTATCGTCTACGTACCAGCGTGTTGCCATTCAGTAAAGCTTACGATATTTAATTTCAAGTTTAATCTTTCTTTACTGAGTAGCGAACCAGGTGACTGAAAAGCAATAAATACAGTTTCTAAAAATACAGAACTAAATAAAATTTAGTATGAATATACATTTCTAACAGAGAAGAGATATACTATTCAAAAATAATTTTATGTATCCATGATTATCAGTAAAGTTCATAGTGTAGGGATGCCCCAAATCCACGTTCTGATACTGAATTGAAAAAAAAAGGAGTCTAATATGGGTAGGGCTCCCTTTCACAGCCAGACAGGCAGCGCAACAGGACAGCGTGCTGGACAAGAGGTATTTCAAGAGCCTCTATGGAAATCGATCTCACTTCTGCAGCGAGGCAGGTTCCAACCCCGGGATGTCCTCGGAGGGGGGGGGTGAAGAGATGAAATTGCTCTTCTAACAGCGTCTCAGATATAGGATTATGGTCAGTAGATCTGATTGGCCATTCCACGCAGTGAATATCCTCACTTTCCACGTAATTGTCGACCAGCTCAGCCCTATGCGGACGAGCTTTGTCGTCCATTAACAAGAACCCAAAAGTAACAGCGCCCCTGAAAAGTCGAACATAGGGCTCCAAGATCTCCTCTCTATAACTCATAACAGTCAGGGAGCGTTTCTCAAACACATGCAGGAATGTGCAGCCGTCCATATAATACCTAACCAAACCATTACACCTCCGCCCCGTAATGATCCTTTTGCCTGGTCAGCGAGGGATGGTATAGTGTTCCAGGCTGTCGGCTGTCTTCAGATAGAGTTGCACCTAAAATCAGTATCCATTCTGAATCGCGATTCATCTCCAAAAAGCACGGTGCTTCACTGAAATCTAGTCTAAGGCGCATGTTGTCTGTACTATGTTAAACTAGCTCTCTTGTGTTCTGCAGCGAGCGTGCGGCAAACGGCTGAACTTCTGGTATACAGCCCTATCTCATGAAGATTCGGACAACTGTAGACCGTGAAACTCGTATTCTAGTGAGAGCAAACAGCTCACTCTCACTATGAGCAATCCTCATTCGTCATTGATGATCTTGGTCGACCTTGTTCAGTTCTTCTTGATATGGATCCAGTATCCTGAAACTATTGCTACAAATTGCAGAGGATACTGAGAGTTACGTTGAACGCTGTAGCTACCTGCCTTTGTGCTTGACCTGCGTCTAATCTATCGACACTTTTCGATCTCGTTCCGCCCACCATACATTCGCGGCTACTCATTTTACCTGATCCTTATAAAATTTATTTAACTGTTGCGAGAAACATGGCGAGTGTCGTGAAAGAATACGAGTACACAAATTGACGAAAACTACTCTTGCGCTTATATCCCTATGAGCTTATAATTTCGTGCGTTTATATCCCTCGACAATCACAGCTCCGCAGACATGTGCGTGTACGCTTACGTATTCGCATAATTCTTCGGAGGTACAGAAAGAAATTTTGGTTCAATACATTTCGTAAAAATAGACATAATTTGCAAATGCTCTTAATTTTACTCACAGGTGTACTTTGTTTGCATTTTAATATGATTGATTTAAATAAAATGCATTTAATTCAGTAGATTTCTAATTATAAATATTAAATATATTCTTGAAAGGACATTAGTTGAACTTATTAAAACCCTTACATACTTTTTTCTTTTTTATGTTCATTATTTTAGGCGGATGACGGCTCAAGAGGCTAGTTTTCAAAGATATAACATTGCGAATACGAAAAAAAGAGTGCCTAGCAACCCTTAAGACTCTATTGGGAAGATAAACTATTTCTAAATATTTTTTGATTTTGCTGTTGTGCGAAAAAAAGCGACGCTTAAAAGACAAAAACTTGTGTTAGCAAAAGCGAGTCTCGAAGCAAATTGATAAGCTGGAATGCGTAAGAAGAGCATAAAAAACCTTAACAAATCCTGTAGCCCTACGTGAAAATCTGAATCCTTTGAGATTTTCTTTTTTACTTCCTTGTATGAAGTAAAAAGGAAGTATTCTATGCGGGAAAAATTTCCTATATCATATTTCAACGAAAATATCTATTTTGACACTATCGAATGCAATTTAACGATGTTTTTGAGTGACATTCGTACGTAAGAACAGAATAAAGGACTCTTTTTCCCCACAAAAATTATAAAACTGATTTAAGTAGATTCTGAGGAGATTTTTTTCGTGGCGTCTGTGCGTACGTACGTACGTATGTATGTATGTATCTCGCATAACTCAAAAAGGAGTAGCCTCAGAACCTTGAAATTTTGTATCTAGGACTGCTATAACATGTTTAATATTGTTTAATATTGTTTAATATAGGGCGCAGCCCAGGTCCCCCTAGCTGGCAAAGCCAGCCTTATGACCAATAATGAGCAGGCCCTTCCAGCCAAAAACAAAGAGCCAACGAGCCATCTGTGTTCCAACTACCTGAAATCCAAAACTAAACCATTAGTATAAAATCAGTTTTCATTCTTTTCCAAAAAAACCTCCAGGAAACCAGGCCCGAGCTCCAAGTAACTTAAAAAGTTAAAATAGAAAACGAAAACATAATAAACCAAACAAGCCAGTATAAATCATAGTTGCAAACCATTAAACTCTTAAAAACTCGCACTCACATAAACGAAGTTAGGAAAATCATAATCAAAAACGGTTAGCAAAGTAATAAAAAGACAATACATAACTCATTCATACAACACATTAAAAAAATAATAAATAATAATAAAAAAAATCCCCACCTTTTTTCTTTTCAAAGATCCTCAGTTCACTATGCCTATTTCAGTCTTATTTTCATTTACAATTCTCATTATCTCTTCTGTATATATATTCAAATATCGACTTCTTTCTTTTATGTTTTGCTCATTTATAACACCAAATTTCTTCCGAACCCTTTCTGTTAATTTACACTCTTCCATAAAATGTGCTGCATTACCATATTTTCCACATATTAAACATTGATCATTTACCTACGTGGCATGGAGTCAAACAAAGTTTGAATGTCTGACTGAGGAAGAGCATTCCATATCGTTTGTACGCGTACCCAAAGTTCGTCTGCAGACGCAACAGGACGAGGATCACGAGCAAGACGCCGACCAATGACATCCCACACATGTTCAATTGGCGACATATCCGGGGAACACGCAGGCCAAGGAAGAAGCTGTACCTGCTGCGCTGCAAAGAAGGATTTAACAATCCGAGCAGTATGAGGGCGGGCATTGTCCTGTTGAAATACAGCGCCTGGCATGCTTTGAAGGAAGGGAACAGCTTCGGGCTGTAGAACTTCACGGATATACCGGTTGCTGTTCAGATTGCCGGTATATCCGTGAAGTTCTACAGCCCGAAGCTGTTCCCTTCCTTCATATGTGCATCGCCTATTTTGGTTGCGATCGGCCGCACCAAAGGTATATAAATTTATGTGTATAAATATCCACTTTGTTACTCGGCTCAGTGAGCTCAGGTTTTTTATTCTTATATGTAGATAAATTGTGCATTGTTTGCTTTATAAATAATTGAATTATGTTGTTCTTATCTTCCGGTTAAGGTTTTTATGCCTTTAGTAAATATGCATGCAAGATTTGTAGAATTATCAACAATTTAAAAGTTGTTTGAGTGCGGCTAAGCCTAATCGTTTTCTCATGGCGGACATATTTGTTTACATTTGAAACTTAGGAGAATATTGGATTTGTTTCCAATCTAGAGAAACTAAGCTTCGCAACAACAATGATAACGCCTTCTTTTATTATTACGAACTAAATCATGCTTAATCCATTCTGGAATTTATTCGAGCAAATAAGTGTTTAAGATTTACTTCGCAATTTTTAATATAGATATTTTGAATTTTTAAGTAATTCTGCCTTGTCTTGAAGTGAGAACTGAATTAATTGAATAAGAAATACTGAATGTCTGTGAAAAACTGTCCCCCCGCCTTTTTTTATTTGTTTGTTTAATTTCTTTTACATATTGTTTTAGATTTATTACAGTATTTGAATAGAACATGTGATAACAATTAGGTAATTCTCCGGATAGTATACATAAGTTTGTGCATTCTGATGAAGAATTATAAATGAATGAGATGTAGCGCTTTTAAGTGAAGCTAGCGCCAGAGTGTCGCTGTGGTAAACAAATATAGGGAATTTTAAGAAGCGCATTTATCCTAGTGTGGTTTATGCGCTATCGACGAAGTAGATTTAATTCAATCCAATAAGTTTAAATGAAATGCAAAATGCGTATAATTTAATATTCCGTGCAAGGAAGTTAAGTGGTGTACACATCAGATTTTTTTCCTTTATCATTCAATTATTTGCTTAACAGTATTTTATTATGAACCTCTAAATTCATAGTATGGAGAACCGAAATAAAATTTCCATGTTGTGGACCCCTGAAACGTCTATGGACTCTAGCTGGGAGACACTGATTTAAATGATTTGAAAAACATAGCATATTTCATTTGAATTTTTCTTCCTGTGTCGAACGGCACTCACAGATATCAAAAGTATTATTCGATCTGGTATCTAATTAATAATTTATATATCAATGGAACAGATGCAATCAGATCGAACGAAAACTACCAACCGCAATCGGCGACACCCTCGGGCGAGCCCACTGATCGTCTGCTGCGGATCTGGCAGACGGTCTTCAAATGTAATTACCAAATTAAAAAAAAAAAAAAAAGCATTAAAGAAAAAGTAGAAGTAGGAGTGCATTTTCTTCTTTTTCTTCCTAATATAGCGGTTCTAGCACGTGGGTTAAAGTACTCCAATTGACTGCAGGTTCCACCAAATCGATTTTTTGGGGGGAAACGATGTAACTAACTGAGCTGATAATAATCTTCCTGTACAGCTCGGAAAAAAAAACAGATATATAATAAAGAAGTTGACTGACAAAAGCGGGGAGGGGAAGAAAAAAGAAAAAAAAAGATTTGTTTTATTTATTTGCTCCTCTTTTTCTTCTCTACGCCATCGCCCACCGTTGCTAGAAATGCTGGGTGTACTAATAACGTAAAAAGTGTTTCCCACACAATTCGCGTAGGTTCGAAGACTGTGGTCCTTTAGTAACTCTCAGGACTTTTATGGTGTGCATGATTTCGTAGGAACTTGATCTCTAAGTGTTGTTACCTGTAGATACAGCGCTCACCATTTGATTGTCAGGATGTGTGCACTCAGTCCCAGAATTTTTTTTAATTCTTTTCAAGTCATTTTGATCATTCACTTTCCAATCGTAGGTTTTGGTTGTGAATGAAAGCGCTTACCTTGCTTCGTTTCATTTTGATTCATGTCATTTTTTCTTATAACAACTTGCGCAGCCAATAGCTTGACAGTCTGCTATTTAATAATAAAAAATCTGAAACGTATACATGTATATGATAATGTGCAAATTAATTGGGATAAAGTGAGTTTTTCCCCAGAACTTTAGGTTGGTTGCCAGCTGGCGCCAACAGGTTTTTCAAAGCAGTTTTATCTGCCTTAATATTACCTAGATGTATGCTTTCAACTATTTAAAACTGATTTAAACAATAAATTTGGATTATTCGCACAATTTTTAAGCTAGTTTCTGTGAGAAGTAGAAATTACTTTTGCATATTCTGCAAATATGTTTATCATTCATTCATTTCCGTGCATTAAAAATAGACATAACGTGTAGAAAGACAGCAAAGGTATCGCACCAAAACAGTCACACAATCCATATTTGTAAGAAGTATTGCTTCCGCGGTTGGTGTTGGAAAATCGAGAGTTTCACAAACTCCTAGGGAGGCACAATGAAACTGGATGATTTTCTCCAGAAAGCTAGGGCAGGTATGGAAGGGAAAAGTAAACAACTCCAAAATCTAATTACTACTCCAAGAATAGCATTATTTAAAACAACACAATTAACAAAAAGTTTCAGATCTATTCTCTCATGATATTCATAGTCATCCTTCAAATGTGGTACATAGGTATCTTACTGCCGATCGGAGGGCGAGAAAGCCAATTAAAAAAGTAATTTTTTTAAGTTAAATAAGGCAAAAGTAATTTTTTTAAGTTAAATAAGGCGATAAAAGATTATTGTACATCAAAAAATACAAATCTTAGATCATTAATGATTGGAAAAATGCTAGTTTCAGCGATGAGATTCAGTTGTTTCTGCATGGTTACACATTAGACGAAGACGTTAGACGAAGCAAGGGTAAATCAATAAGACCTCAACATATGCAACAAACCGTAAAATATCCTCAAAAATGTGTTTTGGGATTTCTTCACTGGAGGTGAGGCTAGAAGTCTAGTTCCTGCTGCCGGAAACAAGGAATCATCGAAATATATGGAAATTTTAAAACATAGGATTGTTCCATTACTGAAAATCTTGGCAGCAATATTTCAGCATAACGCGGCTCCACGCGACAGTTCAAAATCTGCCAGAAGGTTCCTGTTGGCGAACATAATTATTATCCTAGATTGACCTGGAAATTCACCAGATTTAAATCCCATCGAAAACTCGTGGCACATTCTGAAGGAATACCTGAACAAAATTGATTGTACTGCAAAACAGAGCCTTGATTAGCAGTGCTAGAAAAGTGTGGTTCCAGGGTAAATAAGTAAAACATATATGCACAACACTACTAGAGTTTGTGCCTAAACGCATTCTAGAAGTCATTTCTGCTAAAAGAGAAGATATCTCCTTTGAATTTTATTATTACCACTGAAAGTATGTACGCAAATTATCAAAAAAGTCGCTTTGTTCCAATTAATTTGCACACTGTACTATATATGCACGTGCTTTTTTATAGAGTATGGTGAGAGAACTTAGAAGATATCAATTAATTTAGCAGTAGTGAGTGGAATGGCAATGGCGTTACCGTGTCTAATGATGCAGTTGCAATCAAGTGTAACCATCATGAAGATTTAAGATAAATTTTTATTTCTGAAAAGGAACAATTCCTTACAGACACATTTTTTCTTTATTGGCACTACACTAGGAGTGTCATAAGTCCAAATACTGTTTTGCCAGCTAAATCAAAATCCATATTCTTCTTTGCGAGGAAAATTAAATAATAGTAAGAAGATATATACATATTTACACATTTATTCCCACCACCGCGAACTGTGGCATATTGTTCTGGGTCTTTTTTCAATGTCTTCCACAGTAGAATCGTAATTAAGTATGTAATTTATTATTTCTTGGATTGCTCTACAGGGTGAATGTTTCACGTTCTGGGCGAAGTTGTGTGTAGTTAATGAGTATTTTATTGTGGATGGAGTTGATTTTCAGTTCATCATGGATGCAGGAATTTAGGACAAACCACGGAGCATTTACTATGGCTCTGAGTATTTTATTTTGCAAAATGCTGATTTTTAATCTTTTCGTTTTCAGTGCTGCGGCCCAGGCCGGGACGGCATAAAGTAGAATAATAGGTCTTATGTGTTAAATACAGAGAGAGGTTTTCTTTTACACGGATTCTTAGTTTAGATTTCTTACCTATTAGGCAATAAATGGCCATAAATGCTGCGTTAGCTTTGCTGACAATTGCTGTTAGATATTTTTTGAAAGTAAGTTGTTGACAGATAATTATCTTGAGGTATTTGTAAAAATTTAGCACTGGCAAGGTTTCATTTTCTATTTTAATATCTGTGTGAAGTTGCACATTTTTTGTATCTTTTAAATAGAACCATTGAGCATTTTGACGTGTTGAGCTTTACTCTCCAAAGTTGACATCATTTGGCGATCGAGTTACGTGAGGTTGGACATTGTCAATGGCCGTCTGGGAGTTTTTCAAGAGTATAAATGTATCATTGGGGTATTTGAGTATTTTTGAATTCAGAGGGTTGAGCGGGTCATGATGTAGACGCTGAAAGGTTTTGTGCAGAGGATTGACCCTTGCGGCACTCCACTACAGAGAAACCAAAGAGTGTCTCCACATCTCGATTGAAATGTTCACCTTTTGAAATACGAAATAAGTATCTTATGAAGATGTTTGAGAACAGGAAATTAGACAGTTTGTATATTAAACCTTCATGCAGAAGGCGGTCAAATAATTCCTCGAAATTGAGAAAAATACCGAAACTCCATATTTGTGAATGAATGCGTGAACAATGTACAGGACCAGATTTCACATATGCTAAGCTGTGCAGTGGCCCTTTCTGAAGCCAAACTGGGACGTTTCAGTCAGATCAAATCTTTCTAGATGGTCTGTCAGTCTGTTATTTAATATTGAATCAAATATCTTTCCTTTTGTGACTAATTGGGCGATAACTTGAAGTTTGTCTTTGTTTTTTTCCGGGTTTTAGTATGGTAATTATAATAAAGTATTTTGACTACTGAGAAAGGTAACATAACTTGATGGAGACGCTTTAGATTTTAATCAACTGCACGATACATGGGCGTGGGAAGGCTTTCAGCGCTTGGTTGCTTATTCCATCTTAGCCTTTAACTTTTTTTTCATTTGAAGGTTTTTAATTATGCTACAAATTTCTCCTGGGGAAGCAGTCGAAATGGTGTTTCTGTCTATTCTTTCTTTGATGCCAGACACAGAAGTTATGATTTCTTTATGGTGGGAATTATTTACAGACGGATTTGGCTTAAGATATTCAGCGAATTCATTTGCCATTCTCTCAGTGGTAGGTTTGACCCACGTGATTTATGGGAGATACCTGATTGGGCACTTCTCTTTTCTAAGGAAGTTCTCGATTTTCCAAACAGTATTGGGCTGAACTTCGATATTTTCTAGAAGAGAGTCCCATCTCTCCCAGCGGTAATTTGAACTGAAATATCACTTTGGATTTTCATGTTGTGGTTATTAACTCTTCTATTTGTAACGGGGTCTTTGGTGATCTTCCAGGTTCTCCTAAAGCCGTTCCTCTTTTTAATGAGGAGAGTTTAAGGCAATGAATGACATCGGTAATAGCAGTAGCGATTATTAAAGCATCTTGAATTTTGTAGGAGAGAGCATAAATTTTATTTTCAGCAGTGATGCATAACTGCATTGCAGGATATGTTTACTAATTGTTCCGTAAATTTAGACCAGTTGATTTTAGTTGGAGTTCTTTTAGAAGGAGGATAGAAGACATAAAAGTCAAATATTTTTTACCAGATCGGATTATAGTTCTTCCTTGACATCGAGATACGGTGTTTGATTTAGATATTTGAGGAAGAGGATGTCTAGAATATTACCTAGCCCCTTGGGCTGACATCGAGTCAGGTTGTTAGGGGCAGCAATTCTAAAATTGGTGTTGTTGAGATAATTATATTGTATAATTATTTTCTGTTTGCACTAACGGTTCTGCAGTTTAAAAACTGATGTTTGGAGTTTAGATCGCCAGCTATCATCGTCGCTAAATTTCTGAAAGTTAAAATATCCAAATCCTGCATATAAATACTTCTTCTAGGACGATTATAGCCGACAATAAACAAGAATTCTTCATTTGTAGCGCTGTAGGTAACTACTGCAGTGTATTCAATTCCTGTAATCCTTGGAAGTTAAGAGATAGCAGGCTTAATATGATTTTTTGTTATGGAGGCAGTGCCCCTGCTCTGTTGTGCTGTTTATCATTTCTGATGATGATGTAGCCTTGGATTTTAAGTTTGCCAAACTAACGAAGGCGGGTCTCATTGACAAGCATCAGATCAATTTCATGGTTTTATAAGAAGTCTACAATTTCGTGCAGTTATTAACGGATGCCTTTGGCATTAAAGTAAGAGACTTTTAGGTGGCTGTTTATGGCTCATTTCAAGTTTGTATATTGCTGGGTGGTATTAAAATTCATAACTGATACTGGTGAAATCTTCAAAAGTTGTCATGCCTATTTCAGTTTTCTTCATTGTGGTTTTAGTGGATTTAAATTTGGTGAAAAATTCTGTTACTTTTGATAGGTGCATTTTCATCCAAGCAAAGAAAGAGCGTTCTTGTGGACGGTCTTTAGTGGTAGTCCATGCTGAATTCATTTTGAGATTTTCCTTTGTCATAGTGCCTGGTAGTCATGGGAAATCTTCTTTATTCAGACTGAATTTTCCGATATTTTCTTTGGGGTTTTCATTTTGGGTTTTAGTTTCCTTCTTCCAGTATTTGGGATATTTACTGCATCCTTTATAGAATAAAATGTGGTTCCGTTACAAAGGGCACAGCTACTGGCAGTTCGCCTTTATTTTGTCTGCAATAAAAGTTTCCTTTGGGTCTGCGGACTTGAGGTGTCGTTCCTTGAAATTGCAAAGTTCTCTTGTGTGTCCATATCGTTGGCACATGTGATGCTGAATGGAACTAGGCCTGGATCTGTAGTGTTCGACAAAAACGTCGAGGCTACGTAATTTCTCAATGTGTTAAATTCGCTTGCCATCAGTGTTTCGTTTAACTTCAGCTAAGAGAGCGTAGTAATTCCATCTTTGTATCTTGACAATTGTCGCATTTTGATGACGGGATACCATTTTGGATTAATTCATTTTTTAATTCAGGTTACAGTTGGCAGTTTTTTGTTAATGTTTTTATTGCTTTCTCATAATTTATAAGAAAAGTGTGAAAGGGGACTCCTTCAGTTTGGAACATGTGGAGGATCCTTCGGTAAAAATCTATGCTATAAACTCTGATGCTGAAGGCTCCTCCCTTGAGGTTTTCTTTAATTTTTTAGCAGTATTGAGGGAAAGTTGATACCTTAAAGAAATTCGTATCTATGACGGGAAGCAATTCTGACAGTTTTAAATTTTTACCTATGTTGTTAGTCCTACTTCGAAGTTATCCACATCTGCTGGGAAGACCTCTTGGCAAGTATATAAGACACAATTTTCTACAGTGACAGAAGCGAAAGGACGGGATTCCCAAGCTAAGGCATGTTATCTCGCCGCTTCTCTGAGAAGAGACGCAGAGGATATCCTTCAGACTCGTACCGAAACCAAAGGCTAGATTTCGAAGATCTATCCGGTGCGTCGTAGCTGTGTTTTGGGGAGAAATACTTAAAAGACTATAGCAGCTTCAATTAAAATCCCTTCAACAGTAGGCCACGGAAACAATCCAGGAGCTCGCCACGTATGTTGAAAGGCTGCCCCACCTCGCCTTTTCGTAGTGCCCGACAGAAACAAGGGAAATCCTGTCCCTGCAGTACTTCATCGAACGGCGTTTGGGATCCTGAAATATAAAAAGTTCTACGAATGGCGGATGTCAAGGATTTACAAAACGCCATGAAATTCGAGGCCGCCCAGGAAGCAACTCGTAAAGACCACCATTCAATCAAAGCTGCTCAAGTCCAGGAGCCAGCGGATCAAGTAACTGCTCATGTAGACAATTTAACCAGACCAGTCAATGCTTGAGACGGAATAGAGCGATAAGAAACGAACCGTAAAGTGTTGGAACTGTGGTGCTGAAGGACACATACTACGGAATTACAAATAAAATATTTGAGCACCATAGGGCATGAATGTTAGGCCTCTCCTATCAAGAAGCAGGGAAACTAATTAGTGGCCATATCGCGGGGAGGAGGTTTCCAGATAAGGAAAAGCCTCAGTTTAAGCCCTTCAGACTTTTGCAGTAAGTGGCGGCAATAATGTACTTTTCATCATGAGACCTATCAGTGGAGTTCCTTGCAATATATGACAGACGATACCAGAACCAATGTTCCCATCATTCGAAACGATTTGGCTCAATAATTAAAAGGTACTCATCTGGACGACGCCCTTCAGAAACCCTTCAGAAAGTGTCCTGTGATAAAATCGACATTGATGGAAAATTAAACATTAACATGACGTTTCGAAGTGCGCCCACCATTACACGGAATATGCAGCAGATATTACAGATCACTGCATACACGGATTGGACTTTTAAGAAAACACAATTTTTCCTTGGACTTTAAAATCAACGAACTACATTTTGCCTCTGAGGACATTACCCTATTCGCAATTAATGACGAAGGAGATAAATCTGTCCATAAAATCATAGCTCAAGAAGATATTACATTGCCAGCAAAAATAGAATTTTTACTTTCTGGATCCATAACAGAAAATGGAAATTTCCGTCACGGCATTATGCAATATCCCAAGATCTGTAATAACCCGAAAGGAGTACTAGTAGTCTCAGCACTCGTCGACTTATCGAGGACCGTAATCCTGGTGAAAATTGCCAATGTAACTGACAAGGCAAGAGTTATTAAGGAAGGTGAAGCAGTTGCAGAATTTACTTCAGTGACCAGTCTTAAAGGAAACAGTAACATTCCAGAATTCGTGTCTTCAAAGAGCATTTCGGATTTATTGCAGAATGCGCAATTAAACGATGAAGACAGGAATGTTGCTGAACGTGACATTCAAGAATTTCAAGACGTTTTCTCCCGCTCGTCTTCTTACGTGTAGTCGAACCAGCTTCACACACCATGCAATCGATACCGTGGTTCAACCACCAATTAAACAATATTCAAGACCTCTACTGATTGTTAAACAGAAAGAGGTAGAAAAACTTCTAAAGGACATGCAAGAAAGCGATATCATCCTGCCTTCAGTAAGTCCATTGGACTTTCCCATCGTCCTGGTCAGAAAGAAAGACGGTTCAACTAGATTTTGCGTTGATTACCTCCGGTTGAATGACGATCCGAAGAAAGACAGCTGTCCTCTTCCTAGAATTGACGACATTCTGGACGCTTTTTCTGGAAGCAAGTGGTTTTCGACACAAGGACTTTGGCAGTTCAAGGTAATGCCGTTTGGACTATGTAATACGCCGGCAACATTCGAACGCCACATGGAGACTGTTCTGAAAGGCTTTCCTACGAAGCCTGTCTGATATACCTGGATGACATTATCATAGTCGGGAAGAGCTTGGAAGAACATCTAGAAAATCTTAGAAAGGTGCTTTAGAAACTGAAAGAAGCCAATCTAAAGTTGAGTCCCGCTAAATGCAAATTATTCAGACAGGAAGTGACTTACCTCGGACATGTCATCTCTGCTGAAGGTGTGTGTACGGATCCTGAAAAAGTGTCAGGGGTTAAAGCCCGAAGACGCCCCGAAAATATGCATCAGCTGTGAAGTTTTCTAGGCCTTTTCATCTACTATAGGAGATTCGTGATCCCCTCACGAATTGCGAATTCCATCACGAATTTTCTTCCATTGCAAGACTCCTTCACAAAATAACAGAGAGCAAGCAAAAAACTTTTTTTTTTGAAAAACAAATGTGAGGATGAATTTAACAGCCTGCTGAAGGAAGCAGTAACATCTGCTTCAGTCTTAACGTATCCTCAGCTCTACAGATCATTATTCTCAACACCGATGTGAGCAATGAAAGTGTCGGTGCTGTTTTATTCCAAGAAATAAATGACCAAAAACGCGGCGTGGCCTAAAGGAGCAAGTGCTTGTCTAAACCGGAAAAGAATTACTGTGTCAAAGTGTTGCAGTCCATAATTAAAGCCGTAGAACATTTCCATCATTATCTCTACGGCAGAAAATTCCTGGTCCGCATGGATTATGCATCGTTGACCTGGTTTTTAAATTTCAAGAATCCTGAAGCTGAATTACCCAGGTGGGTACAGAAATAGGAATATGACATCACTATCCGTCATCGGAGGGGATCATCACACGGAAACGCCGACATCCTGTCTAGAAGACCTTGCTCAAAAAGCTGTCGATACTGTTCCAATGTCGAAGCGAAATACGAGCTGCTTAATCCGGTCGCACGACAAATTACAAAATCCACATTGGCTGATCAAGACCTAGAGTGACCAAGATGGAAAGATCAACTGGAAGATGGCGACATTAAACCCATAATTGATTTAAAGGAACCTTCAAACAGAAAACCTACCTGGCAGGACATTTCGGTCCTGCCAGGTAGTCCATAGTCCTACAACAAACCAATATTGGGCTCTCCGAAACTCACTCCATATTCGAAACTACGTCTTGTATCGGAAAGTCGAATCTGATGATGGAAAGGCTATCTGATGTCAGCTGATAGTTTGAAGATACCGGATCCCAGACGTCCTTAAAGAACTATATATTGGCCCTACAGGAGGCCACTTCGGAATAATAAAGACGTTGCAGAGAGCTCGAGAGCATTTTCACGGGAGTAATGGAAAGGGCGACGTGCTAAAGATGTGTCAATCTTCCGGTGCCTGTGCGGGTCGGAAAGAAGCGAAGAAACGCAGCCGAGGGAAGCTACAAAGTTACAACACAGGAGCGTCTTTTGAACGTATCGCATTTGACATCCTGGGACCTCCACCACGAACGACTGATGCCAAGAAATACATCCTCGTTGTCATTGATTACTTCACTAAGAGGCCTGAAGCGTATCCTATTCCTGATCAAGAGGCTGTTATACTATCAGAGGTAATGATATAGCATTACATTTCCAGCTTCGGTGCCTCTTCGGTTACATTCCGATCAAGAAAGATATTTTGCATCGCTTGTAATTAAAGAACTCTGAAAGCTACTCAACAATGGCAAAAACCCAAACGACACCTTTACAACCCTCGTCAGATGGTATGGGAGAGAGATTTAATTGAACCATCTTAATAACCTCTCGCTCGCGGCTTCGAGGAACGAAAAGGACTGGGACAAGAAGTTACCACTGATCTTACTGAGCTATCGCAATGCTGTACACGAAACTACCGGCTATTCCCCATCCCAGATGCTCTTTGGTGGTGACCTTCGTCTGCCTTTCGATCTCTTGCTTGGTCGCTTTCCGGATGCGCCTTAATCGCCTGAGGGGTATATCCAAGATCTCCAATCACGGTTTGACTAGATGCCCAATTTTGCACGAAAGCGAGTCACCTTGGCGACAGAGAGGATGAAGACCCGATACGACACGATAGTTACAGTACATCGATTCAACGAAGGAGACAAGGTATGGTTTGGGGAATCCGATTCTAACAAAAGGACTCTCTCCTAAACTACAGTCACCTTAGGATGGTTCTTCGCAAGTCCTAAACAGGATGATCGATAAGTAATTCCGATCCTAAATCATCGATCTCTAAGCCTAAAGTCGTTCATTACGACAGGCTAGCTGTATATATGGCCATAGTACGTAGTATATGTAATGTACATAGTTTAAGACAATGGTCCTATTTGTTTCTAAATTTGTAAATTTCTGCACTTATTTATTGATTTATTATTTGATTTAAGTTATTTGTTGAAATTATTGCTTATGTTGTTTGGTATTGTATTGCAATGTTTATTATTGTTTTGATTCGTTAGTTGTAAGTATGGCTTCCGGTCCAGGGATTGTACTGCCCGGGACGTGGAGTGCTTGGGAAGAGGGCAGTGTTACGAATTGTGTACTTAGATAGGTAATTTTGGTAGAATTATAAGTAAAATTGTTGTATTTTTCTGTATAATGTAGCGCGAGAGAAATTTTAAGAGAAAGCTATGCGGGAAAAGGAAGAATACAGGGGCAAATGCATTTAATATTGAGTAAATGGGTATCTCGGTAATTTGGAGAGAAATTGCCAAGCTTGCAACGGTTTCGGGGACTTATTTTGTCGTCAAATTTGGCGAGAAATGGCTGAAAGTCGCACAATCTGGCGACATTTTGGTCCGGTCTGTGTATCACGGTAATATGTATTGAAATTGGATAAATGTAATTGAGCGCTATGTTAGCTACAACTGTAATTCCACACTTTTACTGCTTTGCAGTAATTTCGAGAAGCAGAAAGTACTAGAATTATCTCGGCGGCCGGTTTAAAGCTATAAAAGCCCGGAGAGAGAGCATCTGAGTTCAGTTGCTTAGTTATTGTTGTTGAGAGTTGTAGTTTCGCGTAAACTGAGGTAAATCCGAGTTAGCTTTCTCTTCAGATGCGCTTTGCATACTGTGTGATACTGTGAATACTTGCACGAATATTTCTGTGGAAAATTCCAAAGTTCTGAAATATTTCTTATTATCGGACTTGTGAATTCAACCTGTTACGAATCCGTAATAATATGATATATGAACGCAATAATATAATATAACAATAATATATGCGCATGTGTGTGTGGGACATATAAAACATGAAAGAAAACTACTAACTTTAATTCAACAATATTCCTTATAATTGCTCATTTTAATTTGCCTATGTCTCCTTCCCGTCTGCTTCATCTGAAAATTAATCCACAGTGCGCCGGTATGTAAGAGTACCATTGCGGATACTTCTTGTCCAATCACCTTTTCTTTTGTATCCAAAATTTAAACAAAGGAATCATCTCTATAAATACCCCTTTGCAAAAATGCGTTATCACTTTCCCGTCTTCCTCTTGCTGTGCTAAGATATGCTTTTGCATAGTTAATAAATGAGATACAGTTCGAAAAGTCTTGTCGTATCCAAAATAACGCGCAATTGATGATATGTATCAAGAATGTCCAAGAATAATTTAATGTGTTGTTTTGGTCAAGTATGTCTGTGACTGCCATCTTTTGAACCTACGCAACTCTATCATTCTATACATGCCGTAAAGAATCACAAATTATCTACAGAACTTTAATTACATATATATAAGAGTCGTACCATCTGGAAAGACGTAAAATCTAAATAACTTCAGAATTTTTTTTGATTTTGCGGAAATAGTATTTCTTTCTTGTATTTCCGATAGATCCATTATACGGAAATGTATTTATTTTTCTTTCACAAGAAAACTGCTTTTATGTGCCGCCGTGAGGCAGAATTTTAGCTTGCAAAAGAAGTTCCGAGGTCCGCCCGGACAAGATAGTAAGCTCAGCCGGGAGGGGAAAAAAACGAAAGAAAGAAATCTATCTCAATGTTTTAATTTCCTAGACTCTCAAATCCTTGAAAATCTCAGATTGAAAGTCGAGATACTTAAGTGCCATATGTCGCTGATACCGAGAAAACCTTCTCTTCTTGTTCACTTTGCATGACGTCACAAAAGTTGACAGTGACGTCACCTGCCCGGCCCTCTTCCGAAGATGCAGCTCTCTCCCCACTTCCACTTAATCTTCTCCTGCCTGTCTTCGCTTTATTCCGTTTCGTCCCATTTTATTTCTTTTGCGCGCGAGATGGGAAGGTCGAGCGATACAGTAACGTTGCGCTCTTGATGACATCATGCGACGTTAAAATGTTCTCCGACATGGAATTTGTTGTTTGTTTTGTTTTTAGGATCGGGTGTGTTTGTGCCGTCAGTGTCTCCCGTGACAGGATCCACGTTCCTGTGGGAGTTTAATATGCCTGCGATCAATGAGATCTCTCTCTGGCAATGAAAGGATGTCTTGAAGCGGCAGACGCCCCTCCTTGTCGAGCACAGAACGCGAGCGTGATGTCACAGTGATGTCAAACGCAAGTCTTATTACCTATCCGCCCTCAAAGGGATACACATTATAGACAGCCTATAATTTACTGTTCAAATTAAAGATGACTTTGCAAGATTTCACTAACCTAAACACCTGCTTAACCTTCTTAGACTGCAGACGAATTATCAACCGTCTTAGAATTTAAGGGTATAAATTTAGACTGTTGTTTAACTTTCCTAGACTGTAAAAGAATTATCATCTCATCTTTACCTTAAAATTCAATAGCAGAAATTTAGATACTTCTTTAACTTTCCTAGTCTGCAAACGAATTATCTTCTCAAAATTTCAGCGCAAAAATTTACATATCTGCTTAACTTTCCCAGACCAAAGACAAATTATTGTTTCTTCTGTAACATAAAATTGAAAAACAAAATTTAAACATCAGTTTGAACATCCTAGACAGCAGAAGAGTTATCGGACCGTCATAGAATTTAAGGGTAAGAGTTTAGACACATGTTAAACGTTACCAGACTGCAAAAGAATTATCATCCTGTCTTGGAATTCAAAAGCGAAATTTAGACTCATGTTTACTTTTCTAGACTACAAAAAATTTATCATCTCATCTTCAACTTAGAATTTAAAAGCAGAAATTTAGATATCTCTTTAACTTTTCTGGACTGCAGACGAATTATCATCTCAACTCAGAATTTCAAAACAAAAATTTACATATCTGCTTAACTTTCCTAGATTGTAGACGAATCACTGTCCGTTCTGTAACTTAAAATCTAAAATTAAAGTTTAAACATCAATTTAACAGCCTAGATTGCAGATGAATTATCGAACCGTCATAGAATTTAAAGATGCACATTTAGACACCTGTTAAACTTTCCTAGACTGCAAAAGAATTATTATCTTGTCTCCAGCTTAAAATTTAAAAGCAAAAATTCAGATATTTCTTTAACTTTTCAAGACTGTAGAAGAGTTAGTATCTCAACTTACAATTTCAGAAGAAAAATTTGCGTACCTGCTTAACTTTCCTAGGCTATAGACGAATTGTCGTCTCTTCTGTTAATTAGAATTTAAAAGCAAAATTTAAGTACCAGTTTGACTATCCCAAAACTGCAGAAGAATTACCGAACCGTAATAGAATAAGGGCACAAATTTAGAAACCTCTTTAACTCTATTAAACTGAAAAAAAAAATTAACGTCCTGCCTTAGAATTTAAAAGCTGAAATTTCGATACCTCTTAAACTTTCCTAGACTACGAACGAATTTAATCTTATCTTTAATTTCAAAAAGCATAGATTTAGTTACTTCTTTAGAGTTTTTATATTACAGACGCATAATCGACCAGTCTTTAACACTAAATTTTACAACCCAAATTTCTTTGACAGTTAGACTGCAAACGAATTGTCAACTCACCTTTAACAAAGAATTTAAGAACGTTAATTTAAACATCTGTTATCATTTCTAGTCTGCAGACGAATTATCGCCCGCCTTCAATATAGCACAAATTTAACAGCACAAATTTAGACACGTGTCTGACTTTGCTAGACTGCAGATGAATTATCAACTTGTCTAAGAATTTAACAACATAAATTTAGAAACCTGCTTCATTTGCCCATACCGCAGACGAAGTAGCGACCTGTCTTTCAATAAGAATTTAACAGCACAAACTCAGACCCAAATTTAGCCATCTAACCCGCAGATGAATTACCATGCGGTCTTAGAATTTAAGAGTATAATTTTAGAGACCTTATTATTCTACTTAGATTGCCGGTGAATGATTATCTGGTCTTCAACTTTGAATTTAAGAGTACAAATTTGGAAGTCTGTTAACTGTCCTAGACAGCAGATAAATTATCTACCCGTCTTAGAATTTAGGAGCACAAATTTAGACACCTAGACACTTGTTTAATTTCTCGAAATTCAAGAAAATGTATCGTTCTCTGTCACTCCAAAAATTTAAAAACACAGTTTAAATACAACTACAATAAAAACAGTTAAAAATTTATTTGTATTTCAGCTTGAAGTTACAAATTAAAATGCTAACAGAACTAAAAAGCTTTTTCTTCTGGCGAGAACATAACAATTAATACCGTATTTCGAGTACATTTCTCCATTTTTTAACTAATTTTATCATCGAAACAACGAGATAGCAAATAAAATGTAGTCATAGATAAACTACTGGTAACTACTACAATATTACTTCTATAAAAGAAACCTATACATTCCAATAAGAATATTAACATTACAGTATCTAACGGTAATTGAGCCGGACTCAGTTGCCTCATAATGCCAAGGGCACCTCACATGAATGAATCTTGATTGCAATTCCCAAGAAGGAAAGCGGAGGATCAAAGGAAAAAAGGTGTGAACAAAAGACCTAGATTTTGAAAAATCGAACACATCAACAGCAGATAAGGCTACAATGAGTTGGAACGTAAATAACAGAAGTAAGACGACATCACATGTTTGGAACATTTTTTAAGTTTGAGAACAGCTTTCACGTACTTTTAAATAATAAATGGAAAAGATTATAAAACTGATGAAATGCTAATACAAAATGTAAGTACAAATTGAATACAATGAATAAAAAAAAATAATCATGGTAGCACAAATACCAATAAACTAGCCCTCAAACTAGAAAATTCTGTACATAAGTGAAAGGGGAAAATTATGAGAATATTTTTTAAATTTCCAAACTCTAGGGCTAAAATACTGCGCGGAAAATTAACCGAGGAAATGCGGTACTTACAAAGCAAAGAGTCAAGCAGAAACCTAAAAGCGCGGTTAAAAAACAAGCACAATTTCTAAACCTTGATTTAACTCTCAAAACTAGAATTGCAAAACAGCAATGCAGCTCTCTAATGGAATGGTGAAAACTTTCATTTGGATTTTAATCTTGCTATATTGTGTGCTTGAATTAGAAGAGTGCGAAGTGTTCGTGCTCTGCCTGGCAATCGCCTACCAGCTGCCGAACGGTGAAATCGCTGAACTCTGGTAGCTCCGACCTGACTCTGGCGATCCGATTCTAGGCGAACAAGAGGGCGTCTTGGGCGGTTTCTGTAGTTTTCGCTATGAATAACGTGTTTACAAGCTAGTTTCGTTTAAAAAAATCCTCTACGAAGGCATTCCTCCCTTTAGGCAGATAGCCTTAGTGTGCTGCCATTAATCAACCAAACCAAATCGATCCACCTGGTTGGTACCCGGGCAAGTGATGTCGTCAATATTTCAACTGGAAACCATTAAGCAGGCCCACAAGCAGCTGAATGGTAAAGTCGCTGAACTCTGGTAATTCGACCTTGGTTCGATTCCAGACGAACGGGCTAGCTGCATGAGCATTTTAATGGTTTTCCCCATATGTTAACGTAGATATGAGCCAATTTCTCTTAAAAAGTTTTCCTCAAAGTCATATCTCCTCTTTGGCAAACAATCCTCGCGTGCTTTGCCTAAATAAAATAAACCACAACCAAACCAATCCAGCAAGCAGTGTCGTCGGCATGACAAATGGGCTGTCTCAGATTCGCGCACAGCACTGTTTAGGGTCCAGTGTAAATTTTCCCTGGAGCCAGATGATATGCGCCGTCTGATTCCTTCTGGAGAGAAACAGGGAGACGGAATCAGGCCAAGAACATCATCAAGCATGACGCATCCAGAGATGGCAGTATCACGGTGTGGGCTGCAATTTCAATGGGACATCGCACCCAGCTGGACATTTTTAAAGGTGTTTCTATGACAGCTGCTCGGTTTTGAGATTAAATCCTACACTCCATTGTGAGACTCCACGCTGCAGCAGTTGGTCCTGATTTCCTCCTTATGGATGTTATCGAGACTACTATCGTTTATGAGACTTGGAGAGTGAAGGCAATTCCCGTACGGAGTGGCCGCCGCATTCCACCCATTGAAAAATGTTTGGGCTGCTATTTCAATGGGACATCGCACCCAGCTGAACATTTTTAAAGGTGGTTCTATAATGGCTGCTCGGTTTTGAGATCAAATCCTACACTTCATTGTGAGACTCCACGCTGCAGCAGTTGGTCCTGATTTCCTCCTTATGGTTGTTATCGAGACTACTATCATTTATGAGACTTGGAGAATGAGGGCAATTCCCGTACGGAGTGGCTGCCGTTTTCCACCCATTGAAAAATGTTTGGGATGCCCTCGGGGTACTCAGGCTCATTTGCATGTTCCCTTCGTGGGTCCTCTTTCGATGCATGAATTGGCTTCCTGATTATGCGGCTACTTGGGCCCTAACCCGCCCCCGGAAATGGTCACAATCCGTACATTGGTAGTTCGGACAAGATTAGCTGCCTTCAGAAGCCTAGAACCACAGTTTTGTTCGATGATCCAAATTGGCTCAACAGAGACTATACAAGGCCCTTCACGCTAGGTTTATCTGAGATAACAAAGACATCTGGCACAGCCACAGTGTTGTTAAAGTTCCATGGTGTTGGAAAAAAATACAGTTTTTATTTAGTTGAAAAACCTCAATTTCACGTATAGCGAAGCTAGTCGACTTATGGAACCACCGACTCCATTAGCTCAGATAAAACCCACTGTGAATGGCTCCGAAGTGTACAGTCAAGTCTGTCTTGGGCTTGTGTACTGCTATAGCTTTTTTGATAAAATCTTTAGCTTGGACGCTAATCGTGTACTTGTTGCTCTATGGCCCTGATCTGGCCCTCTCTCTAACGTAATGGCTTTGCACATTCACCTCCTCTAACCAGTCTCAGACTTTCGTAAACTGCCCTGATAAAGGAATGGTCATTGCTAGCAACTGCGATGGCTGATCATCTCACTGAAAACACGGGTAGTCGCTGTAAAATTTGTGTAAGGGTTTGTCGGTGGTCATATACTTTATTAATGTAAGTTTTGTTTGTTTTTAGCTTCAAACAACAGTTTGTTAATGACCCAAATATGACTTCATCATACATTTTACAAAAACACTAACTATTGTTTTCAACTTTTAAGTAATGCTTTTGTTTCATGCATAAAAACAATTGCTAGCTTCAGTTTGGTGTTAATCAAAGCCTTACTTTACTGTTTTTACTTTTGGTCGCATGGCTAACTTTCGGAAGCAACTGAAAATCAACTTTTTGTAATGTCCGACTGAATGCATGTTTAACACGTTCACTGCTAAACCTCATTAAGTGTGTTCATTTACACGTGCCAAAAACTGATCTACATTTTTATCCTTTTAAATTATTTTCTGCTGTTTTATTATTTAAATATAGATATAACAGGTTATATTTAGTAGTAACAAAATTCACACGTGTATACTTGTAGGTGGAATATGAAATAATATTTTTGATCCCTGTAGCAGTTAACACATAACTTGGAGTTAGATAAACATTACTCACCCTTTCTGCGCATTCCCGCATAAGTCCTCACGTACGATATGTTATTTTCCATTAGTCTGGCACGAATCATTAACCAAGAATTTTGAGTATTTTGCTTATAGCATTGTTTTAAACATTTACTTGTGCAAAGGGTATTTACACACTTTTTGAAATAATTTCGACAAAGAATTAAAGAAAAAGGCAAATCTTTTGTAATAAACATTTTTCGCAACAGATTATTATTTGAGAGGAGAAATATCGTCTGCTACCCTTAAATTTATTCTTCCTTCAAAATGTCGTATGTAAACAAGCTGTGAATTGAAGGATATGCTTTTCCGCTTTACGAAGAGAAATATTCCTTTTCGATAATTCAAAATCCTTAAAAAATGCATGTTATCAAAATTCCTGAATGAAAATTATGCAACGTTATTCATCGGAAAGAAAACAACTGTCAGTAATTGCTTCTACATGGAAAGAAGACTTCAAAGGAATACTTAAAAAAGGTACGTAATACAATTTTTAATGTTAAGTTAAATCGTTCGTAACAAGAAATATTCTGCGGATGCAACAATTAATTGTAAAGTCTTCAAATACATCTGTAGTAACAAAAAATAAAATAATAAACCAAGATTTACAACTTAAAAAGGATAAAAAACAATGTTCGGCAGCTTTAACCGATGCATGTGGCTCAACGCAGAACAATTTGTAGAACTCAGTCTGAAAACTATTTAGCAGGAGATAAATGGAAATACAATGTAATTCTGGATGAAGCATGGGTTTAACTAAATGATGCACCAAAAAAATTGTTCTAGTTATTGTCGAAAACAAAGAGAAGAAAATGTGCAAACCTATTTCCGTCAATGCAAACAAAGTTTCGGCAAGGGATTTATGATTATCGCAGGATTCTCTTACATTGGAAATTAAAAATAAGAAACGTAGAAAAGAAATGTTCAAATAGACTCAACTTATTATCTAGAAAGCGTTTTGTGTTCGATATTTAAAAAAGGAATTCTATTTCTTTATCCGAATGATTTTCAAAGAGTGAAATTTCATCGAGGCTAGGCAAGAGGTCATACTTCGAAATGCACCACTGCATTCGTTGAAAAAAATAAAGATTGATACCAGGTATTGCATACGTACCTTTTCATCGCAATCTTGCGTAGTCCCCCTGACGTTTTGCCTTTGGACAATTATGTGTTTGGTCTCTTGAAAATAGCTCTTTATAAGCGCAAATCCGCCACCATTGATGGTCTGTAGAAAGTAGTGAAAAAGGAACGGAAATCAACACCCCTGGAAATTTTCGAAAATCGCTTCTATCACGGAAATCACGATACATGCTTATAGTCCAGAAAAAAGACTGAACACTTAAAAGAATGTCTTTACATTTTAAATATTAATTAAACGGCCCCAAAACTGTTCTAAAAGTATGTAAATACCTTCTCTAGTTTTGAGAAATAAATGATCCGTTACAGCATAGCAAGTGTATTATTTAATCTGTTTTCCTAAATACATTGCATGCGCTTACTACGGCAATGTTTGTACTCAATCATTTAGGTAAAGTAATCGATAAAGAGTTATCTCGTAGCTGGCAAGTAAACCCAATTCGCTAACTACGAGTATTTTCGTAGATGGCAGTCAGCGTGTTAAGCAAATGATTAATTTATATTTTGGGGTATAAAATCAGTTTCTAATTCCAGTAATCAGTAATTGTCATCAAAATACCCAAAATGATGATATGATAAGATAAATGATAAAAACACATCAATAGTTCGAATAGTTGTTATTGTTTATATTCAACGATAAAAACCTGTCCATTACGAATAACAATGTTACAATTTTTTATGAATAACAGTGCTAAAACTTTAATGAACCACTTTTTAATAATATTTCATTGACAGCATGTTTAAAGAAAATGATGAATTTCTAGATTATTGTTTGTATATTCCATAAATGTTATAATAAATGTTCTATAAATGTTATATATACTCCAAATTGATGATAAGATGTATGATAAAACATGTATAACAGTTCGAAGAGAAGTTCCTCTTATTTATCAAATATTTAGTAAATCATTTATAAAATTATTCCACTGAATGCAAGTTTAAACAAAATGTTAATTTTTAGATTACTGTTACTCTATAAACAGTATTAAAATCTCCAGTTTGAGGATGACATAAATGATAAAACAGGTACCAACTCTTCGAAGAAGTCCTTTTTTATTATGGTGTTATCCTTTTACATTTTATTTTTCTAAATTTTTAATAGTACATCTTTGTTAATAAAATTAAGTTCTTGAAAGATATATGTTAAAGCAATTTTATTATTCATCTGAAGCGGTTCCTTGCAATAATCTCTTATTATTAAATAATGAAGAATCTGCTTGTGTGTATGGATGTTTATTCCTGGGGAAAAAACAGCACTCAGAGTCGCCACCCAGCTTTAGACACTCACAGACCTCCATCCGAACACGTGCACCTCGAAGCCCGAATTTTCAATTCGTTCTTTTTATTTATTACATATTTTGCGTTAATTTTTGATTAACAAACTAAGCAATGGATTGCCGCTCCGTAAAGAGTAAGATATTTATGTTTCAAATTTAATCAGAAAACTTAGCGACGTAAAAACGAAAATATTAAATAATGAGTTATCTCGTAGCTGGGAAGTAAACCCTTTTGCCAACTAGGAATATTTTCGTAAATGGCAGTCATCATGTTAAGTAATGATTAATTTATATTTTGGGGTATTCGAATGTGTTGGTGCTCAGCAAAGCTTTAGGTATTTGACATTTGAATTTAATCAACATGTTCGATGATTTAAAAGCAACGCATTGCTACTGCCCGAAATAAAATATTTTTATCTCCCAAGCTTCAGTGTTTTGCTTTAAAGCATTTTGCTTTTTAGTGTTTTGCCTAAAATATTTAATTTTTCTTTGAAGTTTATCTGTTACTGATGATCGTCTGTTATTTTAAAATACGGCCTGAAAGACCGTTGCCGCTCCCTTCCCCCCTTATATTTGCGATCGTAGCTTATGTCGCCGTATTTATTTTATCCACATCATTCGAGCCTGCAAGCTGCCATTCGCGTGCTTTGTAAGATTTTTTTATGCGGTTTAAAGCTAATTTACATCGGACAACCTATGTTTGTAATTTAATAAATTAGAATTACGGGAAAAGAATTCATTTTTAATTTGATCTCGTTTAAAAACAGAATCATTGCTTAAAGTTGTAGTTTAAAAACTAATACTGTTAGTCTTCCCAATATTAATTAAATACATGTTTAATACATAGAAACATATTCAGCGAAAATAATATATATAAATTCGTAATTCTGTAAATGTTATGAAATTTACTTTCCTATCTAGTATTCAAAAATTAAAATCACATGGCAGTACTCTTATTCATGACATTCACTGACGTATAGTGCTGCCAAACCCAGTGTGACTCTGCAAAACCACTGTGTTTACTTATGCATTAACTTATAAATTAATGCATTAACTTATAAATGTTCTTACATAATGAAAAGAATAAGAATTTGGATTAATCTTCTTTTTTTCTAGGGGGCAGGATCAGCTCATGATGATGTTCTGCAATTAGTTTCGATTTCCCGAATAATTCAGCATTCTACTGCGTAAGTGTGGATTAGTACAAAATCAAATCAATCTAATCCGAAATGAAGTGGTGGGAAAAAAATTAATCCACTCGTCCTTTTCTCCGCAGCTGTTGTTCCCATAGTTACAAAACAAATCGGGATGCAGAAAATAGCCTTGACGTTCTACAGTAATCTCCGTTTAATGTCATCACGGTTAATGTTCTCATTCGGTACAGTTACCGAATTGCCGAAGTCCCGCTCGTCTGTACACGAAAACGTGGAAAATGCGTCGCTTATTGGGATCAATAGTTCGGTGAATATCATAAAAATGCGACAGAATAATTATTTTAAATTGTAGTAAAGTCGTAAATAAGAAACAAAGGCACTAAATAAAGTCAAAATTAATTCTGAAATTGCAAAGTGACAAAGAATATCGTCAAGTAAGGGATTATGTTGCCAAACAGTTTGTTGTCGATTTTTGCCAACTATTTAAACATAGGCTAAAAAATAACTTTCGTTAAGATTTTGGAATAACTCCATTGATTCGGACGATGATTAGACACCTGTTCTTTAGAGAATTTTTTTCCCCTGAATACTTAAGAAAATTCCCCTGAAAACATCTATGTCAAACTAAAATTGCCTTTCTATCCATTATTAAATGTTATACTTGCGTGTCTCTTTCAGATGGCCCGTCAGCGTCCAAGTGGTAAACTTGGCTGAATACTGGTAATTCGGTTCAGGGTTCGAAACCCGACTAACGGGCTGGTTGCATGGGCATTTTCGTGGTTTTCCTAAAGTGCAATGTGTATACGAGCCAGTTTCCTTAGAAAGTCCTAGACGAAGGCATCCCACCCCTTAAGCAGATAGTTCTCAAGCGCTTTGCCATAATTAAATAAATAAAAACTAAATCAATCTCTTCCAGTGAATAAGGGATGTCTTCTACTATATATTAAAATCTGAGCGCGTACGTCTGTTTATTTGTGGCACTATCTCCTCGCGAACAGCATGGTTCTCGGCTTAGCGAAGCACACCGTTGGATTTCAAATGTCCGTGGCAAGCCATTTTGACCATTCCCGTCTTCGTACGACTTTAATTAGCCTAGATATTAAATAAAAACCTAATTTTCTTTTACGTTTCCCCTATGTTAAGCCTAATTTTCACTTTAGTCTGAAAAATGCACAAAAAAAAATGGTAATTCGGAAACTAATTAGCCGATTTGTTTCAAATTTTGAAACTTCCGACTCCTAGACATTTAAAAATGCTCCAATACTTCTTTTTCGACAGGTGCAAATGGCCTTTTTCCCCGTTTCGACGGTTGCGAATGGTGAAAGGATTTGGCTCCGCGCCAGTTTTCTTTTTTTTTTTTTCACAAATATCTATGTTTCGGCGCTTAGTTGAATTTCGAGACACATATCCCCCGATTCCAAAAATTCGTCCGAATCTATTGATACCATTCTCATCTTCGTGTGACTTTAATCGACTGAGATATTAATTAAAAACTCTGAAAACGCTAATTGCAATGAGACTCAATAGCCACTTTAGGGGTTATAAGCTTCCTGTTTCGAAAGGCTTAGGGATTTGGCATCTATCCAATATGTTTTAAACCTTTTTTGTTCTAGCTTAGAAAATTATTTGTTATTTGATATTGTTTTACGAGTAATTTCTTAATCAGTAAGATTTTATCATTAATTATTTCGAAGTCTGACTGAAATATAGTTTATAATTTCACTTTCTTTTTATGTGCATTACAGTCACACACACACGCACATATATATTGTTGCGTAGCGATATCTTAAATTTCACCTATATCTTCGCTACGCCATTTTGCGGATGATAACGTACTGTCTCTTTATGCATCAGTATAACAGCATTTTGTAATGCTATTTTGAGTAAATAATTGTAGATTGCTGTTAGCAATCGTGATATTTTGATTTTGTTATTGAATTAAGTTATAAAATTAGTATTTTAGTCGCGTTTTGCTGCAATGAATTTTTGCGCGTTGTCTGCGCTAAGTGCCTGATTGATAGTTTGTTTAATTACTGGTTAGCTTACTAGCGCGTTTATTTTCTTGCTTTGGTCGTATAGTCAGTCTACTTAGTTTCCCCCAAGCTCGTACTGTCAGGTACTTGTCAGGGGCCTAGTAGACTTCCACAGGCTTATTCGTCTGACGGAACACCGTTGAGTGGGTCCGTTTCCGGGGTGCTGGATGCATGCTTGCGTCGGGATGGATTTTTGTGTTAGTTTCTCGCCGCTGCAGTGGAGAGAATTATTGATGCGATAAGGTTACAAATTAATGATTTAGATAGGATTAAGTCAGAAAATGGGGTTTTCACAAAAACTGAGGATAAGACGTACACCTTCTTGCTTAGCATGATTGAGATGATAACAGCTGTTAATAATGAATTTAAATTAAGAAAGACACAGAATGAAAATACTAGTCAGGATTTTTCAGCTATACCTGGAACAACGGGGAGGATAAACGGGATCGTAGTCCAGTACACATGCACACGAACTCTAGAAGTAATTCGGACGAAGAGCTTACGCTCGATAAGAATATAAGTTCAGAGAATGATACACCGATTAAAAAGAGGGGAGATCAAACGGTCAGGACTAGGCTACACAAAAATGTAGCTAAGAAAGTAAAACTCGCCACGCAAACGCAATTTGCCCCTGCTTCGTCAGTAGCTACTCAGGATGTAAGCGCAAACGAACAGTGTGCAAGCGGATGCTGCCACACAGGAGAATATGGATACAAATAACTCGGTAACACTGATGAAACAAATAATGATAGCGCTAATGTTAATAATACAGGAAACAAAAAATCTAGAATTCCGCCTGTAACACTTAAGGCTAATAAATACAAGATTAGTGATCTGAAAACATTTATGCGACAAAGGCAGTTAGGATTTTACGGTGAAACTATCCCAGAGTTTATCAAAATATTCCCAGATAATGCAGAGAGTTACAGGGGTATTATTCAACTTTTAAAGGAGCTCGACGTCGAGCATCATTCATACCAATTACCTCAGGACAAAAAATTGAAAGTAGTTATTAGAGGCCTATCAGATGATAATGAAATAGTGGAAATACTGGAAAATTTAGAAGGATTGGAATATCAGGTAGAGGAAATAAAACAAATGACTAGGAGAAGACAGGGAGAGGTAGTTAAACTATATTTTTAATACTGCCAAAATCTGAAAAATCCAAACAGATACATTCTGAGAGATTCCTTTGCAGTATGAAAATTATAGTCAAAGAATACATAGGAAGACAGGGACCCCTGCAGTGTTTCCGCTGCCAGGGGTTCAATCATACTCAAATTGGCTGTAATTATAAGCCCAAATGCGTCCGCTGCGGTCAGGAACACGAATCAAGGGATTGCCCTGATAAACATAATTTAGAGATACAATTATGCTGCGCGAACTGTGGACTTTCTCACACCACGAGTTATCGAGGTTATGAGAAATTCCCCAAAAAGAAGAGTGAACAAAATAAAACATATCAGAATAGAGTTGTGGAGGGTAAAAGTTATGCCCAAGCGTTATTCGCCGGTATTTACTCTGAAACATTAACTGAGGCGAAGAAGGTCTTTGCAGACCTAGCAGAATTGGTTGCTGTCATCAAGACGGTTGGTTTTCAAATATCGCAACAAGTTCGACAGATCACCACAAAAAATCAGGATAATAAAACCGCTCAAAAATTAGATAATGGGTCGACACACTAATAATTGTGCGCCAATAAGATTAGTGATGTGGAACGTTCGAGGCGTTCTAAATAAAATTCACGAACTTGAGTATTTTATGCATTCGCGGGATATAGACGTAGCGTTGCTCACTGAAACGCATGCTACGCCAAGCTGCACGATAAGCATATCTAACTTTAAAAGCTATCGCTGCGATCGACTCACGCATCGTGGGGGAAATCCGGCAATTTTTGTAAAAAGTAATCTACAATCGTGTTTGATCAATATCGACCGTAGCAATGGACATGATTCAGTCACTGTATCTGTACTTTTACCGGACTATGGACTTATGTATTTCACCTCTATGTATCAACCGCCAAATAAAATTTTGAAAAAAGACATATTAGAAAAATGACTACCAAATGATAAGCCGACTCTGCTCGCAGGTGACTTAAATGCGAAGCATCAAGAATGGAATTGCAGGCGCACAAATAGGAATGGAAAGGTTCTTCTAGATTTCATATTAAAATACCCTATATACTTTTATGCACCAGCTGAATACACATATCTCCCTAACAAACCGGGAAGAGGTGATATATTAGATGTAGTTCTTACTACGACTTCTATACCGATGTGTTTAGAAGTTTTGCAAGATTTAACTTCGGACCATATTCCTGTTATCAATAACTCTGGGTAGTGCTCAAGTAATTGAAAACAAACTTATGAGTAAAACTGACTGGAATTTATTTAATTATCAGCTCGCTGAGGGCACTCATATCACAGATGATCTCAATACTACGCAAGACATATAGACTGCTATACACATGATGACACATTAAAACTGCGTACGCGAATGCCACGGTGAAACTACCAGCGCAACAACACTCTGGGATATTGGCCTAGGAGCTAAGAGAAAAAATCAAGAATAGAAATAGAATGAGAAAACGTTTCAACACAATTCGCAATTAAAAAGACAACTAAATAAATTAAACAGAGAGATTAAAAGGGATATTAGCCTGCATAAAAAGAAATATGTGGGAAGATAAAATTATGCAACTAAACGAACCAAACAGTGAATTTTGGGCATTTGCCCGCATATTGAAACTTAGAAGGACTGTTAACAAACCAATATATCATAATGACAGCATTGCACTGACCAATGCTGATAACGTGGAGATTCTTGCGCAATATTTATCAGAACAATTTACGCCGCAAGAGCAACCAAGCGACCCACAATTTATCTATGATGTAAGGTACTTTGTGTATGACTGGTTAAACGCTCCTACGGTGAGAAATCCCATTCAGAGGCACAAATTTATTGGAAGTTAAAGAGATTATTAAACAATTAAGAGCGAAGAAAGCCCCAGGGCATGATGAAGTTACAAATCTAACTATTAAGCACTTACCTGAGAATACTTTAAATAGACATATTGATATACTTAATGCATGTTTGGAGAAATCTAACTATTAATCAGTTAAGCAGCAGAAGTTACAAATCTAACTATTAAGCACTTACTTGAGAATACTTTAAATAGACATATTGATATACTTAATGCATGTTTGGAGAAATTGTATTTTCCTTCTCGCTGGAAAACTGCAAAGGTGATTTTAATTCCAAAACCAGGAAAGGACACCACTCGGCCGGATGGTTTCAGACCTATTAGTCTCCTCCCCGGCTTAGGGAAAATATATGAACGAATAATTTTAAGAAGACTACAGCCTCTATCGCCAGAACAGTTCAGTTTCCGTACTGGTTTATCCACTACTAAGCAACTGGTCAGACTGACGGAGTACATTGGTGAAGCCCTTCATACAAAACTTAGAGTGTCGCATTACTCATGCTAGACGTGGCGAAAGCTTTCGACCGCGTCTGGCATGAGGAGCTAATATACAAATTAGTACAACTTGATTTTAATAGAGAAATTATAAGGATTATATACTCATTTATCAAGGACAGAACTTTTTATGTTTCAATTGGTTCAGAAAACTCGGATTGTATGAGACTGGGTGCAGGGGTCCCCCAGGGATCAATTCTGGGCCCGGTTCTCTATACATTCTACGTTTCAGATTTTCCCAGGAATAGATTCACGAGACAACAATATCTGGGATGTTACGCGGATGATACCGCCATTGCTACCAGATCACTTAAGGCCGACCTTGCGATACGTGCCCTGCAGAATTACATGCCTGATATTGAAAACTGGTGTACGCGTTGGCGTATATCGATAAATGCGGCAAAATCCCAACTATTAGTTATTAGAAGAAAACAAAGATGTGAAAGAGTTAATGAAAAGATTAAATTATTTGGCACTGAGATACCGTTGGTATCCAAGGCTACATACTTAGGAGTGACACTCAATAATAAGCTAACTCGGAAAGACCATATTAACCATGTCAGAAGCAAAGCATTAAGTGTAATTACTTGCCTATTCCCACTTATTGGAAGAAATTCAAGTTTAAGCTTTGTAAAGAAAAGGCATTTATATATTGCTGTCATAAGGCCCATTTTCTCTTATGCTTCGCCGGCCTGGGCGACTTACTCTAAAAACGATTTTGAAAAACTTCAGATTACGCAAAGCAAAGTCTTAAGACTTATCACAAATGACCATTTCTACGTATCTAATGAGACCTTACACACAGACCTGAGGATTGAATATGTAAATCATTATTTACATAGAATGAATGCCAACTTCTTTAAATCTGCCTTATTATGTAAGCATCTTCAACATTTCCATGTTCTAGACTACATAGCCTTAGATGAGGATTACAACATCAGGTCATATGCGGCTCACTTACTAAGGGATCTGAATTTCCCAACTTAGCAGTTGTTAGAGCATTGCTCCAACTTGTACATATGTAAATAGGCTTTCGTTATTTATCCTAGTTATCATATTTAATCAAGAATTTCAATTTTTATTATCATTTTGTATGTTATAGTTCATGTATTAATTCAGTGCATTGTATTGTATTGTATAATTAAAGTTTAATAAATTGTGTTACTTTCCTGTGCACTGGTTAGGACGCAGACATGTACTTACGCGGCTCTGCCGCAGTCAGGATTTTAGTTAGGACTTCTCTCTACGTTGCAGGACTTCGGTTTATTGCAACCTTGCGGTGCAAACGGCATCTCCTTTCATACCACGTATTTGGTTTTATTTAATTTAAGGAAATTGCACGTCAGGGGCTCAATGCAATTCCTCAGTGAGCTGGATAAGTTACCCATAATTGGCAATATCCCAGCAATAGTTATCCAGACTAGACTAGACTATCTTAAATTTAAAATGCGAACTGCGCGTTGCAAAATGGTCTCACAGACAGGCAGACGACTCTGGTGGCCGAAACATTCCGCCGGGCGTTGAAACATCGTTTAAAATCTAAATACCCTTTACAAAATGAAATTGTTATTGCAAAATGAAACAATATTAAATTATGCAAAAAAAGTCATTAAAATATGCACAAGACAACATAATATGAAATTATGAAATGAAACTAAATTGTTCTCAAACCAGATGCACAGAAGCCTTGATACAATTCAGGAACTTAATTATATTTAAGCAAAGTATAAAGTTATAATTACGGCTTTACGAGAAAAAAAAAACTTAATCATTGATAGGCAAAACACCAAGTTTGTGAATTGGCCTTTTGGAAACTCCATTACCAGTTTTGAGCTTCACGATACGAACAATATTATCTGAGCTAGGAAAAACTTCCAGCACTCTTCCTAATTTCCATCGTAGACCGGGGGTAAATTGTCTTCCTTTATGATAACTAAATCATTAATCTTTAAATTAGGTTGCTCTTTAAACCATTTTGAACGTAGTTGCAAATTAGAAATGAATTCATTAGACCACCTTTCCAAAAGCTTTGAAACATTTTCTCAACAAGCTTCCAGCGTTGTAATATGGGAATTTTTTTATTCCAGTAAGTTTTTCTTCAGGTTAGGCAGTTAGCGGGGTACCAATTAAGAAATGGCCTGGCGTAAGTGCAGAAAATTCTGATGTATCTTCAGACATTGGACACAAAGGTCGCGAATTTAAACAAACTTCAATTTGAACTAGCAATGTCGCAAATTCTTCTTGCGTTAGAAGTTGTTCACCTATGGTTCGCTTGAGATGCAACTTTGTAGATTTGACTGCAGGTTCCCATAATCCTCCGAAATGTGGCGCTACGGGAGGATTAAATATCCGCTTAGTACCTTCAGTAGAGCAATATTTATTAACCAATTAATTTTCCTTCAAAGAATTTATTACTCTTTTCAATTCCTTATCTGCAGCAATAAAATTCGTGCCACAATCGCTATGCACTTCTATTGGTTTTCCTCTTCCGAGATACAAAGCGCTTCAAAGCGGCAATAAATGATTCTGATGTTAAGATTGTAGAGACATTAGGTTTTTTGGAAGCCGGAGAGATGAAAAATTTGCAACGCCTTCACCGGGAATCGAACCGCGGATCTCTGAAATACCGGCTCAGTGTGCTGACCATTACACCACGAAGGCACGCTAAGAATGTGAGAGATATACCTTATATACTACCCTTTTTAAAGGGCGACTAGGGTTTTAGGGGACCTAGTCGCGAAATCCTGGGTGTGGAGAGTCATCATCCACAAACCGTCCCTGTTCGGGCGCCACTGTAGAGACATTAGGTTTTTTGGAAGCCGGAGAGATGAAAAATGTGCAACGCCTTCGCCGGGAATCGAACCGCGGATCTCTGAAATACCGGCTCAGTGTGCTGACCATTACACCACGAAGGCACGCTAAGAATGTGGGAGATATACCTTATAAGATTACCTACTAATTCAATATGTATAGCTCTTGTAGTAATACACAAATGTAACATTTCATTGGTTTTGCTCCTCGACCTAGCCTGGGCTTCATTTAAAAGGGACCGGCGTAGTCAATTCGAACTTTGCAGAAAAACTTTGACGGAACGACTCTAGACGATGGTAAGTCAGACGTTATCTGGGTAGATGTTTTAGCACGTACACGATGCCATTTCACACATTTCCAAATCTGTTGTCTTATAACTGACCTAGCATGGATTATCCAATATTCTTCTTCTGATTACCGATAGCAATAACAGAGGGAATGAAGATGGGATTGATGAAAATGATTCACTATAATTTGGATTATATGATGTTTCTTGAGTAACAAAATAAGATATTTTCTGTCCTGCGCGATGTTGGCTATTCTTAATCTTCCTCCAACGCGTATAAGTGCATTCTTATCGATAAAGGGGTTCAAAGAAATGATCTTACTATTTGAGTTTAATGGTTTGCTCTCCTTCAGAAGATTATATTCATTCAAAAACTCATCCCTTTGAACTACTCTAACAATTGTATTTCTAGCGTATTGCAATTCTTCAGTTTTAAGGTAACCTTAATCCTTGTTGCGGTAGATTTAGCTGAATTTTTCGTAAACCGAAAACACCATGCGATGATTCTTTTAAGTTTCAAGAATGATGAAACTTCATTAAGGACTAGAATTTGCGAAGCGATTGTTCCAATTGAAGAAGAAACATTTTTCTGTTGTTCTTTTTAAAGACTCTTCTGAAAATGGTAAGTTGATAAGAGAACTGAATATTATTTGAATTAAGCCACTGAGGACCTGTCCACCATAAGTCATGAGTAGAAAGTTCTGAAGGCAAAAGATTTCTTGATGCGCAATCAGCTGGATTCTCTTTCACTTTTATGTTATTCCAATGCAATGATGGTAAGACTGATTGAATTTCTGAAACGCGGTTGGCTACAAAGGTTTGCCAGCGTGTGGGTTCTGATTGTATCCATGACAAAACTATCATTGAATCACACCATGTGTAAATATTGTCAATATGAATTTGCAACGAATTCTGCACAGCTTGAACCAAATGCACTAAAAGAACGGCAGAGCAGAGTTGTAAACGAGGAATAGAAATTACTTTCAGGGGAGCTGCACGTCGGGCTGTACCTCGGGACCATTCATAAGCGTTTCATTAAGCGATATCCCTGATGTAGTTTTGGCACTAGCATTGGAAACGACGCGTAGTTTTGTGGTAAGACTCGAATCCTTTAGCACGTGATGATGCGGTATATAATAATGAAAATTTACTTTATCTAGATTATCATCGGATAATTCTTCCATGTGTCCAAGTGATAAATATTCGGTCATGAAGTCTTTATATTGTTGATATACTTCAGAAGTTTTTATTAGTTTTTGTTCCAGACTAAGAAAGTTGCGAAAGGCTGATGGTCTGGAATTACCTAACTTATTTCTTTTAGGCTTGAATGGCAATTTTACTGAGTAACGACCATTTTCACTACGGACGTGATTTTCCACGCAATGGTTTTCACGAAATCTTTCCTCTTCAGTTAAAGGTTTTGATGTGGGAATTTGTTTCAAATCCCAAAATGATTTAACTAATTCCTCCGTGTTTACGTTTAGCGTATTGACTGAAACTTCCTCATGGTTTGGGAATTCAAAATGCGTGGTTCTAGCAATTACCTATCCTAACTTAGAACAAAATGCAAATGGAAGATTTGTAACCCTTTTTATTACCTCTCCATTGATTAACGTAAGGAATACGTTAACTCCCAGCAAAATATCAATTTCTCCCGATTCATGAAATGTAGGATCTGCTAAAGTTAAATCTTGGAAGCTTTCTTCTAAATTCAAAGATAATGTTACACTTAGAATGTTTCCTGTAATTTTGTCTATTATTTAAGCGGACGTAGAAATTCTGTAACTAGTATTAAAATGAGGTGTAAACAATAAGTCAACCTCTTCAGTAGTAGTTGTATTGAAAGTACCTAAGCATGACATAATATCTTCAAATTCTTTATGCTCAATCGTAAATTGATAGCTGTTTCCCGACGAAAGAATGATTTTTCACTACCTGAATCTAGTAAGCATCTACAACTTATGAATTCATTTTTTGAGTTTAAAACCTTAATTAAAGCAGTACACAAAAGTACATGACTACATTAACATGAGCTCCAAAATGGTGAATTTCATAGTTGTTTGCACAAACAGTTGGAGAAACATCACTCAAGTTGTTTTTAGTCCAAAGACATGTAGTCCCGAAGGACTATTACTTTCGTTTGGGTGTTTTGCGTCTTTTCACAAAAATGTCCGATTCACTTTTCAATTTAGTGCTTATGTTTCTTTGTTGGTAATTGAAGTTGCATTGGGTTGGCTATTAGAATTTTTGGAATTGTACTGGGTTGGTTATTGGGTCTGTACTGGATGGATTAATGGAATTGTATTGGGTTGACTATTGGAATTATATTGGTTTGGTTTTTGTGTTCGTATTGGGTTTAGTTTAACGTTTGTTTCGTTCGGCAAGTTATTATATTATTAAGCAAGATCCCTTTGGACGTAATCTAAAATTTGGATCCTTTCAGATTTTTTTTTCTGTTTTTATTTTCGATTTCGGAACAAACTTTTGTGTTTCCAGTGAAGGGAAATTAGATGCATTTTTTGGTTTGAAATTACTATTTTCTAAATGCAAAATGCTATGATGATGCTTAAAACAATGTTGACAAGTATTTGCATTCTTACACATTTTAACGTTATGGACATTAGGCAAGCAATTAAAACAAAGTTTATTAGTCTCAACAAACTCTATTCGTTTTTGCACTGGCAAGTTTAAAAAATTAGAACACTTGTGTAAAAAAATGATCTTCTTTACAAAATAAGCAAGTAGAAATAGTAATCAGAGAAATAAACCTATTATACACTGGTTTATCTGATTTATGCGTTTTACTAATTAAAGGTTTACTGTTCTGTAATGTTCTAGCGTAATTCTTCAAAAATTCTATCAAGTCATTCAACTTTGGTATTTCGTCTTTTTTTAATTGACGCTCCCACCACAACTTTGTCGAAACATCAAGCTTTTGCAAAATAATATACATCAACAAAGTATCACTAAAATTATCTATCCTTTGATCTAATATTTCCAATGAGCGAGTTATTTCGTTTACATTATCTACTAAATTTAATATCGAGAATGCAGATTCTGTTTGTATTTGTGAAACCTAAGAATTCTTTTAATAAAAGCAAATATCTGTTCCCTTTTTATTAGAAAATCTCTCTTCTAGTAAATTCCAAGCAATACTGAAATTTGGATCCGCTATGGGAATTGACTGAAAAATCAGATAAGCATCACCTTTCAAGGAACTCTTTAAATATTGTAATTTTTGAGCTCCAGAAAGATTTGAATTGTTGCGAACACTAAGAGTTAAATAAATCTTTAAATCTTATCCATTCTGTTAAATTTCCGCTACATGTGGGGAAAGATAATTTTTGTAAATTTAAACTTTCAGAGATTGATTCAGGTACGACAGGTTTGTCGCCGTTTGCATTTATGACCTTGTCGGTTTTTAACTTACGAATAATTTTCAAGTGAAACTCTTCAATTTTCTCTAAGATCGCCAGTTCTTCCTCAACGAAAGTGTCTATTTTATCATCATCACAATTAAGTTCATATTAAATTCGCTAAACAAAGATTTGAAATCTTCCTTAAAGATTTTACATTTTTCTAAGATTAATTCAGCTTCAGAATTATCTAAATTATCGCAGTCTATTTTCTCGATGCATTTCGTTAACTGTGTTTTCAAAACTATCTTAAGTTTTTTTTTTTAATCTGACATTTTGAAAATATTCTAAATTCTCGATTTTGCTAATACTTTAATCACAATAAAGTAGCAATAAAGAAATATCAAATGCAATTAAAATGTGTTAAAGTTTTCACTCACCTCGTACACTGTATCCATTGTGTAACTCTTGAGAATTCTAAACATAAAGTGTATTTAGCAACAACATCATAAAGACGTAGAATTCTTATTCACAAGCGCGCCTTTTTCTAGCAACTCCGGCGTATGATGACCAAATTATGTTGCGTAGGGATATCTTAAATTCATAAACGCAAAATACATCAATGCGAGTGGACTGTTAACTTTTATTCTTGCGATTTCAACTTTAGAACACAACACAGCAAAAAAGTAAAACGTGAAAGTTACAGTTAGCGTTTGCAAGAATGCAAAAACAAAAATGCGAACTGGGCGTTGCGAAATGATCTCACAGACAAGCAGACGACTCTGGTGGCCGAAACATATATAATTGCATTAATATATATATATTGATGCAAATTTGTGTGTGATTTTGTTAGCTTAGAAAATTATTAGTTCAAATGGGCTTTGTCCCTGAAGGACTATTGTTTTCGTTTTGCGATTTTGCGTCGGAAACATTAAAAGTCTGTATCACTTTTCAAGCTGTTGCCACAAAACATTGCAGCCCCGTATTATATTTAAAGAAATTAAATAATGAAGAATGTGCATAAATTAAATAATGAAGAATGTGCATAAATGTATGTATGTTTCTCGCATTGTGATAAAACGACGGTACCTAAAGCCCTCGAATTTTGAATGCCGTAATCCTGCTGCGAATATAGGCATCTGGAAGACCAAATTTGAAATTTGGAATTTGTTTTATTAAAGACTAGCTGCTATGCGGCCAGCCTTCGTATGGCTTTTAAACGTACCGGAAAAATGCCTAAAAGACACACCTGGCACCTATGGCCGCGTCAGTTCTTCCCAACTTTTTTCTCTTTGTTAAGATTCCAACCCTCCTTTGTATACGGCCCTGATGTATCTCCAGAAAAACATATACATCTTGAATTTTTAGCAAATTAATTGCATGAGATGTGCATTAAACATTTGTTAAAGCATAGTTTATATCCCCGTTCTTAAGCACCTTCATGACAACATAAAAAATTATATAAAAATTCTATAATAAAATTAAAATTTTTTAAACATTTTCTTACTAAAAATTCAAGATGTATATGTTTTTCTGAAATTTTGAAATGTTATGATACTTTAGATAATGTTCTGAGGAAATGTGTCAGCAGTCACATCGCAGACATTTAACTTGTTATATATAATTAAAACACAATATAAAATATTACAATGAAATAAGCAATATCCCTTGATACAAATGTTAATTATCCTAATAAAGTAATTAAACAATTTACCGTTGCATAAAGAAACAACTTTTTAATTTCTTAAACTTTTCAGTCTCTTAAAAACAGTAACATAAGAAATAGGATGAAACATTGTTTCCAAACCGAAATTTTTAAAAGAATGAAACTATTCAAAATGATGCAATTTCATTAAAAATCTATCAACAACAATAAGAAAGGAAAATTGTTGCCAAAACTACATTTTAAAATATCTGAGATGTGAAAAGTGTATTCGGAAGCTTTATTTAAAAAATTTTTTAAAAATACAAAATATTATTATTTTTCCAAAATTCTTTTTTTAAAAGGAGTCAAAAGGATTAAAGTTCAACGTGCCCAAAAATCAAAGGGAAATAAACAGCACAATTTTTTTTAAAAAAATTCCGCTGAAAAGGTGTTAAGCTCACCTTCCTAATTAAATAAATTCGTATTTAATTGATTTATTGAAATACGAAATTTATTTTAAGTTCGTAAAATAGCTAAGTGTCTACGCTTCACGACGATGTAAAAATGAAATGTATAGAGCGAGCCCATTATGTCTCAAAATGACGCGATTTGGTCACAAAACATAAAATTAAAAAAATTCTAATTCGAATTTCGAAAAAATCTCTTCGAGGTGCACACCTACGTACCAAATTTCGTGGCCCTGGGTCTATGAGCTTACTCGCAATATAAACGAAAGACACACACACACAAACACACGCAGACTCTTTGTTTTATTATATGTAGAGATTTAATATTTTGTAAAACTTTAACGAATTTTTGATTAACAAACTCAGGGATTTCAAAGCGGGCAATGGCAACGTTGTACAGAAAAAACATTTTTATCTGCAGCGTGTGAGACTGTGTGTAGGAAATTCTAAAGATATGCTCAGTTTAAAATTATTTTGCGATATTGTTCTTTAACTGAATTTTATGGTTTAAATGCGAAGAACATGATATTCAATAAATAAAAGTAACATACAAAATGCTTAAAAAACGTCCCTTTGGACGTAATTTAAAATCTGAAACCTTTCAGATTTTGTTTTTTTATTTGTTATTTGATTTTTTTACAAGTCATTTCTTACTAAGTTTTTGTTATCAAAATAATATTTAGAAGTCTGATTAAAATATAGTTTATAATTTCATTTTCTTTTTATGTGCATTGTTTTCAGACTCGGCTCAGTGAGCTCAGTTTCTTTATTCTTATAAGTTCGTAAACTGTGCATTATTTATGACTGAATTATATTGGTCTTATCTTGGGTTAAGATTTTTATTCCCTTAGTTAATCTGCATGCAATAATTGTGGAATTATCAACAATTTAAAAGTTTTTAAGCGCGATTAAGCCTAAGTTTTGGTTATGATCACGGACATATTTATTTACGTTTGATGCTTAAAGCAGAATAGTGGATTTGTTGTCAATCTCTAGAAACTAAGCTTCGCAACAACAAAGTAACGTCTTCTTTTATTATTGTGAGTTAAATTATTGCTTGATTCATTCTGGAATTATTATTTAAGTTATTAGCGGTTTTCCGTACAAATAGGAGATTTAATTGAAAAAAACTGTTTTTTTAATTGTTTTAACTGTACTTGGTGTTTTATGTTTTTCTATATCTTTGAATTTTTGATGAAAACATTTTGAACTTTTATGCATTTTTGCCTTATCGCGAAGTGAGAACTGAATTAATAAGTAGCGCATGCGCATTTGGTAACCGGCGCTGAATCGTCTGTGAAAAACTGTTCCTTTTTTATTTGTTTAATTTCTTTTATATATCGTTTTAGATTTATTATAGTATTTGAATGGAACCTGTGGTAATTCTTCAGATACTATAATTTTCCTCAAGCTGAGTTATAAAATGAATGAGACGTAACTCTGTTAAGTGAACCTAGCGCCGAAGTGTGGCTATGGTAAATAAATATAGTGGACTTTAAAAGAGTGCATTTATTCTATTGTGGTTTATGCGCTATCGACGAAGTAGATTTTATTCAAAATTCCTTAACTGTTAATTCAATATGTTGAAACGAAATGAAGGAAAACGGCGTATAATTTAATATTCCGTACAAGGAAGTCATGTGGTGTACACATGAGATTTTTTAGTTCAGTTATAACTTTTTCTTTTCAGATGCAAATACATTTTTCACTCATTACATGCATTTGTGCACTCGCATTAATATATAAATTGATGCAATTTTGTGTGCGATTCTTTTGAAGTTGACTAAAATGAATTTAAATAAAGGGAATATTAATAACGAATCTACTGTTGGAATAATAAACCCGAAAATTTTCGCGATTATACTTCGGACAACGACCCGTTAGCGGCTGATCGGTAAAGTCGCTGAACATTGGTAGTTCGGTCTAACTTTCGAATCGCGGCGAACGGGCTGGCTGCATGGGTGTTTTTGTGATTTTCCTTATGGGTAACGTGTATTCGAGCCAGTTTGTCTTTAAAAGTCCTCCACGAAGCCATCCCTTCCCTTAGGCAGATTACCCTAGAGTGCTTTGCCCTAACTGAATACACATCACTACTCCGCGCAAGCAGGTAAAAATGACACTTCCTGTGCTGGTTGCCATAGGTACGAAAATTCGGCCACAGTTTAGTGTTATGAAACAAAATTACAAAAGAGATGTTGGGTTTAAAATTTATAGATAGGAGTTGAAGTTTACCAAAAGGAATTTTAATAACGAATCTACTGTTGGAACATCATACCCGAAAATTTTGGCGATTACACTTCGTACAAAGGTCCCATTAGCGGCTGAGCATTAAACTCGCTGAACACCGGTAGTTCGGTCCAACTTTCGAATCCCGGAGAACGCATGAGTGTTTTCGTGATGGTGCAGAATCTTGTGGTTGCATACGCGAATAAAGCGGGCGCAACCCGCTCAGCTGGCGGGTTGCCCGCTAGTCTAAATATTAAAATTAGGTATTAAATCTGTGTACTAAAATCTTTCTCCTCTGTATATATATATGCTACTGATTATAGATCATAAATGAAGTAACACATTTTTGCAGTTTCCTAATAAAAATTTTGCGAAAGTACCTATTTATATGCTTTTTGCTGCATTTACATTAAATTAGTAAAGTTCCTCTGCTATTTTCAAGGATATTTTTTCTCATCCTTTTAATGTTATAAAAACAGCCATGGACAAAACGTGGTAACATTCAACTGCGACTACCGTATTTTAAAGTTACCGATTATAACAGAATAAGCCACTTAAAAGATTATTATCATTATATTCCTTATTATTTATTAATTAGAAATTATTACAAATTACTACTCATTAAAATTATTATATTTCTTCTTTATAACAAGCGTCAAGTAATAAAAATGACAAACACGAAATTTCAGTTCAACATATATTTGTTTATTGATATGAAACAACACATTGTAAGACAAACATTTACTCTAAAGTTAGCACTCATTTCACAGAGACGTGATGCTATGATACAATTGTTTTCTACTATTTACATCATAATGACTCTACATACCAGGATGAACTCAACATTGACTATGTAACAACAAACAACAGCCTTAATGATTCACTAATGTATGACTGCGATGATTCTCGACCATTCTGGTGACATACACGATAGCGTGCAAATTACAACCGAGGGTTGAATTACTTGTCACTTGTGTTCAAACGGAATTTCAATTTTTAAGCTTTGATTAAGCAGCATATTTCATATTCTAATTAGATGGTTAGATTCCAGTCTGAAAGTGACCACTATTTCCCTGAACATACACAAACATTGTTATTGAACTTCAATATTCTGGAATTGTGATAAGCCACCTTAAGAGTGGTTTCACTAATTAAAAAAGGATTAAAACTTCCCGAGCACATGAGGCAAAAAATAAAAAAACATTCATTTCCGTTGAAATTAATTTTGTTCTTAATTCCTTTTATTTAAACTACAGCTGTACGTGGTATGATTGCCGAAATTTTACCCGAAATGAGCTTTGCATAAAATCTGAATTAGGAGATGTGTGATGCCAGCTTTTTAGGAAGAATCACCGCAGAAAGTGAATTTCTGCAATTCAGAATCAGACTACTGTAATACACTTTAAAACATGCAAAAAATATTAATAATTTAATGCATGCATATAGCTGAAAGAAATGGTATGAAACATACCAGCTTCGTTAAATACTTAATGTACTAATTGCATCATAAATTTATGATGCCGAAACAGTTATCGATATTTGGCTTCTGCGCCGGCCTTGGCGAGGAAGTCGATATGGCGCGTTAATGCACTGGCGAGAAACAAACGATTACCGATTTGCGTATAGGCGACAAACAAAACTTAATGATTTAAGTGGTTTTTCATTGTCAAATACTCATCATGCTCACTATTTTAGACTTCGATCAACGGAAAAAGAAGCTACAGTTGATATTTGAAGTATTACAAGCAGCCATAGCTGAACTGCGGCCACAAAAGATTTTTTAAAAAATGAATATTTCGGAATGTTTGCGTACGTTTTCTTTTAATAAACTGTTAAAAAACTGTATTAAATCATATAATAAATGGAATTTTCCGGCATGTTAATGTATGGTTTTATTTTAAATAAACCGCTTACGTAATTATATTAAATATGATAATTAATGTATAGATTATATAAAATTTGTTGAATAATGTTAGTATTTTAAGCAAATTGCTCACAACATTGTGTTAAATACAAATTTATATTAAATTCCTTCCCTCTCTCTATATATATCTATATACTACCGACAACCTGTGAAAGGCGGTATACTAAGGATTTATAAACACATTTCCTAGGCACTCTACAGAATGACAAATCAGCAAAGTACGAAATACTTTTCGAATATCCATACGTTTAATACATTCCTACATAATCCATGTAAATGCATTCATTCTAGAATTCCATACGTTTAATATATTTTCATACACTGTTTTCTTTAATAAGAAAGGTATTAATTTTGTTTTGCACAACTTTTAATTTTTCTTTACGTCGTTTGAGTAAAAGGTTTTTACTGGCACTCTTTCATCATTTTTTCAAAATAACATTTGTATTTTTGTGGAATGCAAGTCTTTTAAATAACAGCCTTATCACGACCTTTTTTCAAATAGGACTTGCCATTATACAGAATGCCTAGGCATTACATAGAGTGCCTAGGTAAAGCATATAATAATTCTCATATTTCATACTTTGGCAAAAAACACCAGGCATTTTACAAATTGCTTAGGTACTATTCTATAGAACGCCAACGTTTCATACATTGTCGATAATATATACATATATATATGACATAAGTTCTGTTGAATTATGTTATTATTTTAAATAAATTACTGACAAAACTGCATTAAATACTACAATAAACACAAATGTACACTAAATGTTTTCTATACGTATACATTAAATAACTTGTGTTATGTAGATATTGAACGAATTGTTGATTTATCGTTTACAGTAGTCAGTTTCGTTTTCGTGGATGTTTACAACATTTGACAACAACCCTTTATGAAGACCTAATTGTGCCAACGCCGTTTTCTGTTGCCAAGGTCGCCACAGAAGCCAATTACCTAATTGTCTTTTGTATTTGAAACAAGAAACTTAAAATACCTAATTCTCACTAATAAAAATGAGTGAAGACTAGCGATACCAAGCAAAAATGAGTACACATTAGTACATAATACGATTGAACTGCCAGTTGTCTTAAAAACGTATGCAGAATTCGAATAAGACAGCTAAGTAATGTAAGTACAAAATGAGATTCGAAAGTGAAAAATTATTCCTTTATGTTGTTTTAACACACTATTACTCACCTTTACATGAATTTTCTAGCAAGGATTTGGCAAGCTTTGAAATGTTTTGTACTAAAATATGTAATGTTTAACATCAAGAAAGACAACATTCATAAATAATATGATCACTAGACATGAAGTAGCCTGCGCCATTTTCTTTTTTAAATAAAGCACGGATTGAAATGATAAAAACCGGGAAAAAATATTCATACAATATTTACATAAGTAATGCTATGCACATATATTAACAGCTCAATGACACGTGACAGTTTTATTAGCAATTTGAACATATATTTCAATGTTCGTAACATGTTAATAACATCGTGTTCATAATTGCATTCATATAATTTTTTACATAAATGAAAGAGGACACTTTTCTATTTTTCATGAATAATGCTTATTTGTAGTCATTGTGGTTCATATAAATTTTCATAGATAATGAATGTAAAATGTACACTATATTAACATGACTACAAATAATACCAGACAGTTTTATTTGCACATATAGTTCAGTGTTCGAAGTATTTAATAACATCACGTTGATGATTGCATTCATATAATGTTTTCATAGAATTAAATTAGAATACTTTTCTTTTTTTCACAAGCAGTGATTATTCATTTGAATTATTATTTGTAACTACTATAAGAAAACTTTTTCATACATAATGATTGCAAAATACTCACTATATTGACATAAATAAACACTATAATGTCTCTACAATAAATATTGTCTGCATGTCGAAAATATGAAGAATAATATATTTCGCATGAAAAGAAATTAAAATCAATAAAACATATAATATTTCATAGCTATATCCTTTAAAAAAAGTTTAGGAAAACATTTTAAAATTTTGATACAATTTGCTTTGCTACTGAATACGCATTAAAAAAGATTAAAAAATTGAAATGAAATTTATTTATTAAAAGAGATTTATTTATTAAAAAAATCAAGCCCCAGTTAAAGAAGAGCAAAAAATGTTTCTCATCATATACATAGTTTTATAAGATACTGATTTTTTATGTAATTTAAAAATAAGTCTTTTTATTTTGTTGATTAATAGAACTAACTATAGTCTGACTGTAATTTATACTCGTTTTTTTTAATATACAAAATTAACATTTAATAAAAGGAAAAAAAAATATGAATGGAAATTTTGATATGAGTTTTTTTCATTATCAAACACTTTTTTTAAAGGAATGAATGAGATTGCCAAACTAAGAATGAACTGAAAGTATTATTTAATCATCCGTTACTTATTAATTAACGTATAAGTAACAATAATGCATTCAAATAAAATATTTTAAACAGAGATAAAATACTTTTGACATAACTAAGGAATTAAGTTACTCTTTTTAATGCGATGGATTAGGAGAATTAAAATTTATTCTACTCTTTATTTAATATAAAAAGTTTAATATTTTACGAAAAGAAATTTTTGATACTATATTATTTATTCTTCAATATCAGAAATATTTTTCAATGGAATAAAATTATTGTCATTATAAATTATTACTTCATCATTTGTTACTCATCAATCAAAGCGTAAATAATAATAATTAAAAAACAATTTCATAAAGAGAACTTCCTAAAGAAATTACTGTTAATAAAAATAAATATGTCAATAGAAATTAAAAATATTCTAGAAAAGCCAATTAATAAATTATAACTATTTTCGACTTAATATCAATATACGAGGCACGTCCAGAAAGTAAGTTCCGTTTCAATTTATCTCCGCTGCAGCTCTGCGATCGCAGTTCCGCACATGCGCAGTAGACGCTCTGTATCAAGGAGAAGAAACGCGCGCCATTTGGAGATCGCTGTCAGTCACGTACGCTTTGTTGTGCTTGTTTACAATGTCGGTGTTGATTGAAAATCCCGCCGCTTGTGAAATCAGATCTGTGATTCGTTTTCTGAATGCGAGGAAAGTGAAACCTAGTGAAATTTATCGGCAAATTTGCGATGTTTACGGACCAAAAGCGATGAGTGATTCAATGGTGAGAAGATGGGTCCGAAAGTTCAATGACGGACGTAGTGATGCGCACGATGAAGAACGAAGTGGGCGTCCATCTTTGGTTACAGAAGAACTGGTTCACGCGATTGATGACAAGATCCATGAAAACCGAAGGTTTACAATTAGTGCTCTCGCTATGGAATTTCCCCAAATTTCACGATCACTAATGCATGAAATTGTTACCGAAAAACTGAAATTTCGTAAACTTTGCTCACGTTGGGTACCAAAGATTCTTACTGAGCAACACAAAACAAAACGGATGGGTAGTGCACTTCAGTTTTTGACCCGTTATGCTGAAAGCGGTGAAGAATTTCTGACACAGATAGTCACAGGAGATGAAACTTGGGTTTCTTACGACACCCCTGAAAGTAAGCGGCAATCAATGGAATGGAGGCACACTTCATCCCCAGCAAAGGTTAAGCCGAAGCAAATCTTGACACCTCGAAAAATGATGTGCACAGTGTTCTGGGACTGGAAAGGCATCTTACTCATTAATTTCTTACCGCGTGGTCAAACAATCAGAGCAGATGCTTATTGCGAGACACTTCGGAAATTGCGCCGTGCAATTCAGAATAAGCGCCGAGGATTGCTGTCAAAAGGTGTTGTTTTTCTTCACGACAACGCACGACCACACACTGCAAATGTGACGAAAAACCTCCTACAGGGATTTGGCTGGGACGTGTTTGACCATCCTCCGTACAGCCCTGACCTCGCTCCTAGCGACTTTCATCTGTTCTTACATCTTAAGTCTTTCCTTGGCGGTCAACACTTTAACAATGACGACGAGCTGAAAGAAACTGTTTCCAACTGGTTGAAGACACAGGCGGCAAATTTCTATGAAGAAGGTATACAAAAACTTGTGCCACGCTATGACAAATGCCTGCAATATTTCGGCAGTTATGTGGAAAAGTAGTTTAAGAGTTGTTGAATTTTGTGCAATAAATAACTTTTCTGTAGCTGTACACAATTTACTTTTATTACCAAACGGAACTTACTTTCTGGACGTACATTGTATTATATAAGATCAAATTAAAAAAGTAAAATTAAATAATAAACTATTAATAATCTCGTAAACATTTAGAATGAAATAAACCATAAAAAACTTGCTTTATATTCTTAATCTAATTCTTATCTTTTCATTATTTATGTATAATTATTTATATTATGATCATGTTGTACTTACAATGCGTATTATAGAGAAAAACGTAAGGGTATCGATGAAAAAATCATTCCTTTGAAAGGGGGATGCAAGAAAAAAGGTAGGCAGGCATCCGTGACTTAAATTATTTTAAAGTTAATTACATGTTCCATTCCATCATATAAAGATAAATTTATGTATAGTATAAAGCATTATTCATCATAAATGTAGATTCATTAAATTACTATGTTATAAAGGACATTTATTCCTATAAAGGAAAACAATTTCCAAAGCTAAAAATGCTACGATATTAATTAATTAAGTACCTATATAAAAATGACATTTATCACAGATGTTTAAAAATAACATCGAACTTCCAATTTTGTCACTGTGTCACTGAATAATCATAATTTAAAAACGTATACACCTCTAATTACAATGTCCTAGAAATTTTAAGTCCGCTAACTATATACACAAGATAAAAAGGGAGCACACTCTAGAGGATATTTGGATTTTCAAGGAACAACTAACGACGTACAATACACGAAAGACGGCGACACTTTATGGAGGACACAACCAGAAAGGTTAAGCAGCAGATGGCGGCGATGAGAAAACTTTCAGTTCGATTTTTGACTTAGATAAAATGAACGACCTGCAAAGAGAAGAAAAAATTAATGAATGAATATAAGCACAAATATGCAGTCTGTTAACAAAATAACACACACACACACACATATATATATATATATATACAGAGAGAAAGAGAGAGTTACTATAGTTAGGGCCCATCGGCACATACACGTAGAAAGACGGGTCTAGGTTATCCAGCTGAAAGAGAGTCAAAAGAACTTTTCTTACATATAAAGCAAGATTCTCAATCAGGGGAGAATTTCATAGTTTCTGGAAAGGGGAATGCAGTCAGCCTTTTATTTAACTGTTAAGTATTTAGTTTTACCGTATGAAATGAAAAAAAAAATACTTTATTCAAGGTTCAGTATTTATCAACATTTCCTATACTTTTTCTCGTTTAATTTCTAAAACACATTAAAAAATAACTTAAATTTAAATAAATGTATATATTTTTTTGCTGTTTTGGAAAGGAGTGAGGGGGAGAATGATTGCCTAACAATGGTGAAAGGGGTGCATGGGGCAAAAACGATCCAAAACCACTTATATACATGTTACCATTTAAGTGCAGAAAGCAGGCAATTTGCATAATATCTAGGTAATCCACAGGTCCATCCGACAAAGTGCGGAAATTATGTAGCTTGCAGAATACCTAGATAACCTACAGATCCATCCACTAAAGTGCAGAAATGAGGTAAAGCAGAGATTATCTACAGCAATGGTCTTAAAACTCTTAATTGCAAATGTAGACCAGATGTAGAATTTGAAAGCAGACGATGAATCGAATACCTTTCTAAGAAGAAAATAAATGTTTCAAATAAAAAGGGAGCACATTTTTTAAAGTAAATTTTGAACTTCATTTATTAAATATTTATCAAAACATACAAAAAATGTAATAAAAATGATGCAAAGAAAAAAATCCAATTCACATTTATTTTCTGTCTGAAATCTAGAGGTCGCTATCTGCTAGAGACTTCTGTTGGTTATACTTCGTAATTCAAATGTTCTTTACTTTAAAATAAACAAATTGCAAAGATTTTCAAAGAGAGACAAAGCTTGCGAATAACAACTTATTATCTTCCTTTTATTTATTTAATTTTTCCTTGCCATATACAATAAAAATACATATATAATAAATAGTACGTAAATAATTCTAAACTTCTTACTGCAACTACTTTCAGCTATAACATCTCATAGCGTTTCGATTTTAATAAAATTTGTAACCTTGAGGAAAAATGATTAGAAACTGTCTTTAATCATGAACTATGGATGCTCATTTCTCACTCTGGTTCTTTTTTAATTTCCAGTCGAGGGAAAAAAACTGTTCACATATAAATATATTCCCAGACAAAGGGACCATTCTTAACACAAAAATTCGTAGCTGAGAGTATTTATCAAAAGATAAAAAAAAAGGTTATACCTGTACCTTCAAATTTTCGAACAAGATTTATATCACACTGTAAATTAAATACAGTTGCAACCTCCCTTAACGAGCGTAATTGATTACTGAATCTTACTTGTAATGCAAAACACTCTTTTAAATGAAACAATATTTTTCCACAGGAATCAATGTAAATTAGGATATGCTTTCCATTCCGAAAAAGGAAAACAACTCAAACAAATTTATAATAATGTTAACTTATTATTTATAATACCTCTGTTTTCTAACGAGAAAGTCGAATGAAGACATTTGCTTTTTGCTTATGCTTTAAAATTTGGCGAAAAGGGGACACAACATGTCGTTAAATAAATTTGTAGCGTACATAACTATTGTCTTATTAGGGTGATGCTTCTCAGCTTAGATGCAACTGTTTCCCATATTTTCATCATCTCCTTTATTTTACTGGAAGGCTGTTTCTTTGCTGACCTCCTCCTTTGACAATCTGCTCCACCACATCTTGCTCTGAAACAGAATGAAGCTCCATAAGCTTTTAAGTGGTCAGCTCCTGGCTACGTTCTTCCATTAGCTGATCCAATGTCGATTATCCACCTTTAGCCCCATAATTGTAGCAGAATCACAGTCTCGTCGATTACAAGCTCACAAACACTTGCTGAAAGCCCTCGAAGTTACATTCCACAACTCTGTCTTGCCAAAGCTACTACTTCTATGCAAAAATAAGCGTTCTCTTGGTGACCCCCTTCTATGCCTTGTCGATGTTCTTGAGGCAAGCAACGATATGGAAGTGGCTTTTTCAAATTCCCTGAGAGGGAGACAGGTTTCTTCAGTTTCCTCAAAAAAAACGCACGAAGATGGTTTTTGTGTAGAGCTTTTTAAAATTTGAAACGATCTGCTAGTTTCTATGGGATGCAGCAAAGGAGTGATGTTGAGAGGCAGGAACCCGATTTGATGAATTTAAGTTCTTCGATGAGGTCATATTCTAGGCCTGGAGGATGTGCAGGAACGTTGTCTATAACAAGCAAGGCACAGAACAAAAAATTCATTTCAAGCAGATATCTTTCTACAGAGGGACCAAACACTTAATTGAACCAAACTGTAAAAAGATCTTGTGTCACTCAAGCTTTGTTGCTGAAATTCTACATGACATTGAGCGTGCTAGTCTGGACTTTACACCTAGTGAAGGTAGATTGACCGAATGGTAAAACAAGCAGCGATTTAACTTCTAATCGGACTTTCATTTGCACAAAACAACAGTATGAGACGGTTTTTCATTACCTTGTGACGCGGCAATGCCTTCTTCTCTACTGTAACATGAATTCGCTTCGGCAACATTTCCCAAAAGACACCCGTTTGATTACAACTAACAACAGTATGAGACGGTTTTTCATTACCTCGTGACGCGACAATGCCTTCTTCTCTACTGTAACATGAATTCGCTTCGGCAACATTTCCCAAAAGACACCCGTTTGATCACAACTAAAAACCTGTAGCAGAAAATAACCCCCAGAATTTCCAAGCTTCTTGTATACATCGTTGAAGTAATCGGCTGCTGTTATGTCTGACTTACCGTGCCTCTCAACGCTGAGAATGCCGGTTCTTCTCTCAAACTTTTCGAATCACCCCTGGCTTGCATTGAATGCTTCTTCTTCGTCCGTTGATGCTCCTGGTGTCTTCTTAAAGAGGTCAGCAAAAATTTGTTTCGACTTCTCACAAATCATGTTTTCATTTATGGCATCACTTTGCATTTTCTTCTCGTTGATCCATATGCGACGCAATCTTTCAACATCACCGAGAATAAGTGGGCGTTATATAAAAATTCTTGTGATACCCTTTGAAGCATCAAGCTTCTTAATCTTTTGTTTGTTTTTGAGGATAATTTGTCTCTTATTTGATTACGGCAAAGCCTCGAGGGCTATCTGCCCTCGGGATGCCTTCGTGGAGGACTTTCTACGGAAAACTGGCTCGTATACACGTTACACATGGGAAAAATCACGAAAATGCCTTGCAGCCAGCCTGTTCAAGGGATTCGAACCTCGAACCGAACTACCAGTATTCAGCGACTTTACCGCTCGGCCGCTGGTGGGCTCGTTTTTGAGGATAGGGCAAATCGTTCATGTAGACCGATTATTTATGCGTGCTAGTCAGCCATGTTTACATCTCGTTCTCGCTTATCGGTGAGTTGGCGTTTCACTTCTGCTGTGATTTTTCTTTTTTTTTAATCATGTTTTCTTGCGGCATTTTCTTTGGGAACAAACATGTAAGCATGCTTAAACTTTGGACTAAAAAAATACACAATATTGTTTTTGAACACAACTTCCACAAAGACAGTAAGATGAGCGCTAAACAGCACTCTTCTTTTACATTTTCCTTTGCTAGTTATGCTAATCACTGGATATGGGAGTCAGTCAGACTTTGCTACCCAAGGTTTCACTGTAAGATTTTCTGGGAGGTTACTCAGATTTCTTTTTTAAGGCAATGAAAAAAAATGAACTTAAATCTTTGCTTAACTTAAATCTTAAACTGAACTTAAAACTTTACAATTTTCTTCAATTCTTTTCACATAATAATATTAATTAACTCTCGGGGAATGTTTTTGCGGGTCACGACCTAAAGAATCCCTACAGATTAAATCATCTAATCCACTAAAGTGCAGAAACTAAGTAAAGTGTAGATTATCTAGGTAATCTACAGATTAACTAGGCCGATTCATTACAGCGTGGAAAATTGTTTCCTTTCTCTCATTATCTAGTTAATCTGCAATATAATCTATATAATCTGCACATTACCTATTAGGAACTCGTTAAAGTGGAAATAAGATATTTGCTTAAACAGCATCGGAGCTTTTATACTCTTAAATTAATACGCAGACACACAAGTCAATAATAAATGGTAATGAAAACTATGCTACACTTTATTTCATAAAATTTTAAATGAAGGTATCCTTCCTATAACACGATAGATAAGTTCTTATAAAATACCATGTTGTGCGAAACCGTTTTACTTGAGACTAATAGCCAATATTAAACAGAAAGATGCGTTTTGAAAACTTTCAAAAACGAAGTATTTTTAATGGTTCTTACTTTTGCCTCATTTACATAATTTTATTTTCGTGTCCAAAGAAATTGATTTTTTTTTTTAAATCATGTTTTCTTACTCTCAGGCATGTTTGTGACTGGAATAGAATTTCGCTCAATTACTCCAAAAAAGACATAACGATTTTGTAACACATATTCAAAAATTTTTTTTTCCAAAATCACAATTAGTAATTAAAGCCATCTGCCAACTGAACACTTGGAGCACAAGATGCATACTGAGTAAATGATGGGCAGAACTCAACTTTAAAAGAATTTATATGTAAGAGAAAGGTGGTATTCCTGAAATTTATTTTATTTGTATGTGTTTAAACATATAGGTTGTTATTGTGCACTAAACGCGAAGGCATAAGTACGCAATTTAATTTTCTAGATGTTTAGACTAAAATTCATGTTATCAAAATATCTACTAAGTGTTGTAAGAAAGACGCCCATTCATTCACATGATATGATGAAACTACCTTGCCGCGCTATACGAGAGTTAATTTTCCTCTCGTGTAAAAACGAAACCGTGTTGTAGGAAAGTAATCAGTAGATTATAAATAAAACAGATTGAAAATTTTTCAAACATGATAATAGTTATTTGCAGGTTAAGTTGGTATAACAATAAGCTGACTGTAAACAAAAAATACTGGCAGATATTGAAACTTAAAGTTATTTAATTAGTTATAATCAAGTTGACAGAATCAGTCAACAGAATAGTTGATAAACTATGACCAAAATAGAGTACAAAGAACCAAATGAGGGATTTAAAATTATCAATCCAGGTAATCAAACTGATAGACTCAATTCATCAATGACTGAAATAGAATGCAAAGAATCAAATAAGGGATTAAAAAGTATCAATTCAAATAATCAAGTTTATAGAATTAATCAGTCAGTGACCAAAACAGACTACAAAGGATCAATAAATGGATTTAACAGCATCAATCCACATAATGACGTTGATAGAAACAATTAAACGATGAACAAAATAGAATATAAAGAATCAATAGAGGGATTTAAAGCATCAATCCAAATAATCAAGTTGACAAAATCAGTCGATCAACATAATAGTTGAGAGAATCAATCAATGACTAAAGCAGAAAATAAAGAACCAATAAAGGGATTTAAAAGTATCATAAAAATTAACGAAATGAAATTTTGTTTTAAAAAAGGTAAAATTATGCTTGCTTACTAGTGTAAATGATCTGTAATACTTTGAATTACATAGCAACTGACGAAAAGCTATAAGAAAATGAAGAATTTCCTCTTCAAATCCGAAAATAACTCACCAACATCGATTTAGAGTAAGCTGTTGCTAGTTTATGGGGACAGCACAATGAATCGAAGTAATGTGTATCAATGGCTTCAGAAGTTTCGGTGTGGTAACTGCAACACCTGGGTCCAGCCGCAATCGTCTAAATTGTCAACTGTCATAACCCATAGAAAAGCATCAATCATTGAAGAACTCATACATTATGATAGATGTATCACCACGACACACATCACTGAGCCTATGACAAATGTATCTGTGTAAAACCAAATCCAAAAATTGGGATACAGAAAAATTTCTACTTGCTGGATTCCACCGCTGTTGCCAAGGTTTATGATAATGCAAATCAGCAAGATGGTGTGTAATGATATTTTGCAAAATTTCTCTGAGGATTCTCCAGGATGTTTTCATGAAGTCTTGGCTGTTTCATTTCGATCCTGACAACAAAAGGTGGTCGCGGGTATAGATGTACATACTATCATGGATAAAAAGATGGCTGTAATATAGTTAAAGAAATACCGAGTGACATCTTCAAAGTACCAATGCCTTGTACCTACAAAGTTTCAGTCTTCTAGCCCATTATCGAGCTACAGTGGACTGCGCATTACTTTTTGACCTATATATATTTATATATACTGAAACCTCGGATTACGAAACCTGGCTTCAGAAAAAATTCAGTTCACGAACAGATTATCTGCAGAAAAAATTTGTATAAAATATGAAATAAATCAAACATAAATACTAAAGTCAAAATTTGGGCCTCGAGTTGCTCATTTCGGGGGGGGGGTAGTGCATTAAAATTTTGTAGGCTGAATTCTAGATGCATCGTTTTCTAAGCCCGAGTTCTAGGTGTCTCATTCCAGTAACGTCGTTTTTTCACAATACAAGGAACATCCATATATACGTACAGATTCTTCACTATTTAAATTTTTTTTAATAATACGTGGCGATAGCAGTTTGAAAATGATTCGGATACAAAAGAGATACGAATAAAATGTGAGTTTCGAGATTAATAGCAGCTCTGGTATTAACAAAAATGATCCCAATTCCCTGATGCCTCAACGTTTTAAAACATACGCAATAATAAATCACACTGGGCAAATTTTGGGTGAAGCAGAGGTCGAGTGAGTCTCAAGCAAAGTGGTGTTTAGAGACAAGAGTCTCAAAAGCAGTGTGGCGTTTAAAGTCAATATTAAAAAAAAAACGCTTTCTAGATAAGAGTTACCTGATATTTTTATGGCACAGAGTGGTTATAATTAAAGTGACCCTATTCAGACCCCTGTAGAACCCGTTGTGCTTATCGGATTTTGATGAAACTTGGTATACACGTTATATGGACTATGGGAAAAAGATTTCTGCAATAAAAAAAAGACTTCAAATTTTGATCACCAGATGGCAATTTTCAAAAATTCCTTATGCAAATTAGTCAAACCTATAAAGAGACTTGCAGTCAGAGCCAGAAAATTATTGCGTGTCTTTGTCATCGTTAATCATGCCTTTACAGAAGAAAGATCGAGCTATGCTGGTAAAACTGTTTTATCAGAACAGCAGAAATAGCTTAGTTGCATTGCCTCATTATCGTGGTTTAAAGGGCCCATGTCGAAAGAATGGTTTGAAAAAGATGATCATAATTTTTTTTATTGCAGAAATCGTTTCCCCATTGTCCATATAACACATACACGAAATTTCATCAAAATTCAATAAGTAGAACAGGTTTTAAAAATTATTGTTGTAAAGTTGATATAAGCAATTATCTGTCGTCCAGGAACGAATTAATCAATTTTCCATTAATTTTTAAGGGAGATGTTTCCCGCTGACGAACGGTTTTCGGGAAAAAATTGTTCGTGAACCGAAGTTTCGCTATATACATTATTTTGTCTTTTGCAATCTACAAAAAAGTGAAAAATTAACAAAGAATAAAATAAAAAAAAACGTTTTTATGCCACTAAAAAAAACGTTTTTATGCCACAAACTTTTATTTAAAATGGGTATGATAATTAATGTACGAAAACGAAAAAAAAGTAACATATATATTTTAAGGGGAAGAATAGTTTCCATGGATTCGAGAGCGGTTAAGATAGATATTTTGTTCAAATAGGATATTCTGTCATTCATGTTTTATAATCTGGGAAAATTTAGGAACTTTATATCCGATGCATTTATACATGTTGAAATTTTAAAATCATAAACGCCAAACGGTGTAAAAACTCGAGCGATTTTCAAAAATTCGCCAAATTTCAGAAATTAATTTCATTCAAAAGGTTTTTTCTGGTCTATTCGACGGCACAAACAGTTAAATTCTGGTACGCTGAAATTGTTCGTTAAGCAAAGGTACATGAAAAAAATCATTTAACTATAAATTTAATAAATCTAAATCGAATTTTGAAAAAAAAATTGATCATTTCATTGCTTTGTCATGACAAACAGTGTGTGTGCAAAATAATAAGTCAATAGCTTTTCAGGAAATAAGTAAAATTTCATGAAGAAATTCTACTCACACCATGCATGAGTGAACTAAATAAAAGATTATAAATAGAAGAAAAGGTATTCAACGATTTTAATGCATCCGGTTATAGTAATTTCATTGTGTTCAGTTAATATAATTTCATAAAAAATATAATTTTAATAATAAACCAAAACGTTTTTTCACTACCCTCAATTAATGTCTCCAGTCCAACGGTTATCGATTTTAAATGCAATAGAAATTACATAATGAAATTCAGCTCACTGCATTTATGTTTTCACTGCCAAATATATTGAATAGTAGGTTTGCACGATTTATCTTCTTGTTTACATTACAAACCATATTTCATTGACGATTCTAAAACAAGTTCTTTTCGTTTTCCTGCCTAATATTTAAAAGCAGTACTTAACACCCAAGAAGACGAGAGGAAATTGAAAAATTCGCACCATGTCTTGTCGGACTGCCGCACAGCTGAATGACACTCGCGATCCTTCACGGAATTGAAGAAAATGTTTCATTTTCTTTTTCGTCTTTCCACTCTTGCTGACTGCAAAACGTAGTCCTCGATTAGGGCAGGGAAGCCAAAAACATTTTTCAAGAAAAATGGCGAAGATTTCTTCCGTCACCGAATTACCGTTATCATCTCGAATTTAAGCCGTAGTAGAATTTTAAAACAAAGAGAAAAATAATTAAGGTAGACACCACATGACTTCATTGTACGCCTTATTCAGTTATACACGCTTTTTGCTGCACTTCATTTAAAACCATTTTTCCTCGAATTTCATGACAGAGATACTTCTAATTCAATCAATTAAATTCTCACTTCGCGACAAGGTACTTGATTAACATTGTAAAATACAGAAAAACCTGAAATACAGGTTAAAATTTTTTTTGCACCTCAAATTAGAGTTCCTATGCAGAAACAAACAATTCGCCCAGCGGGCAGGAAGACAAAATTTTTGGTGAACAAAATTGAAGGTTAACTTCTGGATACAATGGGAAAAAAAGACAGTGTCACACTTGGTGCGTCAACTGACTTAATTTACTATTCTACTAGAGTTTCAAATGCAAACAAACGCCCCCCTCGTTAGGTTTCGCGGGACTTTTAAATTTCTAGCAATTGAAAGCATAAAAACCTTAACCGATCCTGTAAACATAAGAACAACATAATTCAATCACTTTTAAACCAAAAAATGCCCAATTTACCAATACATAAGATAAAAGACCTGGACTCACCGAAGCGGGTAATAGAGTGGCAATATAGATATGTTAGATAAAAAAATATGTAAAGCTAAAAAATACGTAAATCAAAATTATAATTTAAATTAACCTCTAATTTCCTTTATTTCTCCCTCTTTGTTCTAAAAATCGTAATAACTTCTCTGGATTGCGTCATTTCTGAATTATTCCATTTTGCATGGCATGCGCAGCGCTGATGACGTAATAATTGGCAACTAAAACTTTTAACTCAAACCAAAAACCTTTCTCTTCGTGTGCTTCCACATTGCATAACTACGCACTTCAGCTTCTCTCTGCGCGCTGCTTGGACGTTATTTCGTTGTGCTCGCTTCCTATTGCAATAATACCAAAATGTAAATGTTCTTGAATAGGCACGACTAGAGTGCCAAGTGATTGTAGTCACGAAACGTCAACTGAAAAATAAAAATAGAATTAAAACCGCCTCGACTGCCAAGTTTCTTAGCTATCACGAAGTCAACATATTAGCATACTACGTAATCAGAATTCTTCCTCTTCAGTATGGATCTACAATGTATCCTATATAGCTACTACGCATCGGCGCTGCTCCGTCTTTTCCTTGCATTTATTATTACATATATATATATATTTATTTATATATGTTTGGTGCGGCCGATTGCAACGAAACAGGGAGATGCACAACTCCATGTTATGGCAGTCCCATATACAAAATTTCAACTTCTACAGCCACTCGTTTTTGAGTTATGGGAGATACATACGTCCATATGTACGTACGTACAGACATCACGAAAAAATATCTTCTGAATCCATTTTAAGTCCATTCTAGAATCCGTTTTGGAAAAAAGATTCTTTTATTCTGTCCGTACGTACAGATGTCACGCAAAAGCATCGTACAAATGGATTCGAGAGCTGTCAAAGTATGCATTTTCGTTTAAATATGACACCGAAAATTTTCCCCCAAATATTATAATTTTGCGATTATAATAGTTTCTTTAATTACAAGAAAGTAAAAGTGAAAAAAAAATTCCTCGAATTTAAACCCAGTAGGATTTTTAAAACTGAAAACTCAAAAATATGATAAAAATTATACTCCCTCTGTAACACAATAACAGGAGTGTTGATGAATTTAATTTGTCCGATGATAATAGTAGCGAAAGGAAATAAATGTATAACGCAACATTTATTATAAAAAAGCTAGATTAAGTTAAATAATAAACTAAAAATATTTATTACTCCTAAGTTTTATTTTGAGCGTTTGGTTAGTTTTTAATTTTTTTTAATGATTTCGTTACTGCATTTTAAATTTCTAGGTAGGATTCCTTGGCTGTGAAGCTTTGATTTCCTTATTATGCGTGAGTGTAATATTATTGGGGCATTCGTTCTTTATTGCTTCCAGCAAAACCTGCTGAATTAACAGAAATGTATTATCCAATATTTTGGGGAAAATACTATCAGAGGCCACGCTTACTGCTTCTATGGTACATCTTCTGCTAAAAAAAATATGTCTTAAGTTTTTCTCCAAAATCTTTGCATTTACGTCCGCAGTTTTGTTTTTTAAAGAATCAACATCAGCATAAAATTCACCTTGACAATAATTTTCGGAAGCCCGTTTCCAAATTCTTGATACGGTTATTTTGTTGAATTTAAATTGTTTTGCACAAACTTCTTTTGATGCATCAAGAACTGGACGACCGCAACTCGACCTTTGCTCGAAAACTGTCTTTCTTTCATCTTACTTTTACAATGGGTTGATATTCAACCGAAACAAAGCTAACTGATTTCGATCAGCGGATGAAATTATAAAAATAGTTATAATCCGTAATAATTAAATTAACCTAAAATCTGAAAGATGTATCGAAACAAATGACAGATGTCATGAAACACTGATTCTGATTGAAGACTCCGCAATTTTGCATTAAAATATAACTTCCAGCTGCATTCGCCAATAATTCTGATTTAAATATTCATTTGCTCCTGTTATTATGGAACAGAGGGAGTGTATTAAAAAAAAGAAACATTTTTAATTACTTCACATAGGTTCTTAAATAAATATAATAAGCTACCTAATTTATTGAAAAAAATGAGCTATTAAAATACGTGTGTTTCAAATTTAAGCTGTTTTCTAATTTTACGAGTTAAAAATCTGAATAAAATTTGAAGCTTAGATTTGGCAAATGAATTTATGCTACTATGATATGTGTTTTAGTCTGCAAAATGTATTACCATGTTTACACTGTATCAGTTGTTGTTAAGTTGTTAAATTAAAGTTGAATGTAACATAATGATTCTATAAAGAAACTTGTATTAGTAAATCTCAAGACGATTTTTTTGTTGATTACGCAAGTTCCAATAGCACGAGGCCGCGTAGTGGTCAAGTGGTGAAGACCAAAGAATAAGGTGCTTCCGGCGCATTCCTTCCAAGAGATTGCAAAAATATTCCAAAATGGAATAGTTTAAGAAAATTCAAGAATATTCTCAGGAATATACTTCCTAAGAGTTGCGAATATTCTAGGAATGTTGTGATATGCTGCGATTCTATGCTGTGTGAGGCAAAAGCGTAGAAGTTAAAATTAGGTAAATTACTATATCTCCTTGTGTATTGTGTTAACTAATAACATCGTTCGAAAACTGAGAGTGAAAATTATGAGTGTAATTATAACTTCCGAAGAACACGTTTACGGTAAGAACATAACAAATTAATAATATTCATGATAAATTATAAATAACTATCACAATATTATTTCTTTAAAAAAATTACATTCCGATTAGAATACATAGTTACTTTAATATTACCATATCTGATGGATATTGAGCCGATATCTGACGGTAACTGAAATGGCCCAATTATTGTGAGGTTTCAGGGGCACCTCACATGAATAAGTCTTGACCGCATTTCCTAAGAGGGGCGTCGGAGGAACTATGGAGAAGGGGACGAATAAAAGACCCAGATTTCGAAAGATGAGACACATTCAAAGTAGATAAAACTACAATAACATAAATAACAGAAGTAAGGTGAAATCACCTGTTCGGAAAGTTTCATAAGAATGAGAACACCCGCCCTGTATGGGTAGCTTAACGACGAACCTGTACAAAATACGTTTCAAATAATAAATGCAAAGGAAAATAAAATGGATGAAATGCAAACAAAAATTGAACACAATGAAAATAAAAATAATCAAAGAAATACAGATGACCAATAAACAAGCCGTCGGAAAGGAAAACTATGTGCAACAGAGGAAGGAGAAAATGATACGAATATTTTTAAAATTTTCAAAACCTAGAACTTAACAACTATGGAGAACATTCGCGAAGAATCACGGTATTTCATTGCACCATAAAACATCATAAAATATTACTGTGTAATAACTTCCTCAAACTTTTATTAAAATTAATTTGCGGAATAATTTGATTTATTTTCTTACTCATATACTTGCTGACAATTGTAAGATAGGTGTTCCAATTTGTCAGTCAAGCTTAAAACAGTTGTTCCTATCTGTCAGCGACTAAAACAGCCAACTCCGGGTCAGTCATTCAAAATCAACGGAAGTCATTCTAAGTAAGCTACATTAATCACCGTAACCGCAAGGTCTTAAATTAACCTGTACTAAATTCTAGTTTTCGTATGAACTAGCACAGTGCCGCGTGACACGATACAAATTTACAAGAAATTTAAGAGGTAATAAACCTCTCCTTCCTAGAATAAACACGTCGCCAAATAAATCAGTTTTCAAAAATTTATCGTCTCTTTAAAGCTTTTTACATCATGTATTTTTGTGCCTTAATACACCCTAGAGCAGGGGTTATCAACCTTTCTTGCCCCACGTACCCCTTTTACTATTGCTAGAGGATTCCCCTCCCCCTCCTTTCCAAAACTCGACAAATACATATGCAATAAATTTAAATTCAGGCTATTTTAAACTTCTTTTATTAATAAAAAAAGTATAGAAAATGTTGATAAATACTAAAATTTGAATAGATTTTTACTTCCTTGTACGAAGTAAAATGGAAGCATTATAATCGCGAAAAATTTCGGGTACCATATTTCAACGAAAATATCTATTTTGATCGCTATCGAATGCAATTTAACGATGTTTTTGAGTGACATCCGTAAGTAAGGACAGAATAAAAAACTTTTTTCCCCCAAATAATTTTATAAAACTGATTTAAAATGGATTCTGAAGAGATTTTTTCGTGGCGTCTGCACTTACACATACGTACGTATGTATGTATGTATAATTCGAAAACGAGTAGCCTCAGAACATTGAAATTTTTTATATAGGGCTGCTATAACATGCAGATGTGCACCTCTCATTTTGGTTGCAATCGGCCGCACCAAAAGTATGTAAATATATGTATATATATATCCACTCTGTTACTCGGCTCAGTGAGGTCAGTTTCTTTATTCTTATAAGTTTGTAAATTGTGTATTTTTTGCTTAGAAAATTATTGAATTGTATTGTTCTCATCTTTCGGTTAAGATTTTTATGCCCTTAGTTAACCTGCATGCAATAATTTTGGAATTACCAACAGTTTAAAAGTTTTTTAAGCGCGGCTAAGTCTAATTTTTGGTTATGATAGCGCCATATTTGTTTACATTTGATGCTTAGCAGAATAGTGGATTTGTTATCAATCTAGAGAAACTAAGCTTCGCAACAACAAAGTAACGTCTTCTTTTATTACTGCGAATTAAATTATGCTTGATTCATTCTGGAACTATCATTTAAGTTATTAGCTCGTTTTGGCGTACAAATTGTAATTTTAATTGTTTTAACTGTACATGATACTTTATGTTTTTCTATATCTTTCAATTTTTAATTAAAGTATTCTGAATTTTTATTTATTTTTGCCTTACCGCGAAGTGAGAACTGAATAAATTAGTAGCGCATGCGCATTAGGTAAGCGGCGCTGAATCGTCTGTGAAAAACTGTTTCTTTTTTATTTGTTTAATTTCTTTTATACATCGTTTTAGATTTATTATAGCATTTGAATGGAACTTCTGGTAATTCTTCGGATACTATAATTTTTCCTCACGCTGAGTTATAAAATGGATAAAATGTAACGCTGGTAAGTGAACCTAGCGCCGAAGTGTGGCTACGGTAAATAAATATAGTGAATTTTAAAGAGTGCATTTATTCTATTGTGGTTTATGTGCTATAGACAAGGTAGATTTTAATTCAAAATTCGTTAACTGTTAATTCAGTATGTTGAAATGAAATGCAGGAAAATTGTGTATATTTTAATATTCCATACAAGGAAGCCATGTGGTGTATATATCAGATTTTTTATATTCATAAACTAAAACTCAATAGCTAACTAAAAGGCTGACCGCATTCCTTCCTGAAGCTGTGAAACTGCCCCTCAGGGGGAATTCCCCCTGGTTAAAAACTCCTGCTGCGCAGCAATGTCTCCCAAAACTTTAAATCTCGCAACATAAACACAAAGTTGTATTGACTTGGATTAAAACAATGTAGTGATTATGTGTTAATAAATAAACATACATAATTAACAATTAACTGACAACAGTAAATAAATTCGTAACTGCGTTTGGAAGTATATAATAATAAAATGAACGAACGCCACTGATCTCGAGCAAATTATCCGAACATAAAACATCTTGTAAAAAACGACGTTTCTAGTTTTTAACACACATTGGCAACAAATGATTTTCAAGGTGTTTTGAGGCAACATCTGATGCTGAATTAGCACTCAGGACTTCTGGAAACGGCATTTTAATATTTTCCATTGCTTGACTCTCCCCAACGAAGTTCGCCAGCCTGTAATTTTACAGGACCACAAATTCGGCCTGGAAGAAATTATGGTCAGATTACGTTGCAGGCAGAGAATTTGATGGCTTTGAGACTGGATTTTTTTAAAATTTATAATACTGTGTTTCTAGGTCAGGGATTCCCATGCATTTTCTTGCAATGAGCCCTTTTAAAAGAAACTGTTTTCTTAATCGAGCCCCTTACATTTCCTCTGCAATACACCGACTACAACTAAATCACAATACAACTAATTGCACATAAATAAATTAAAAATAACAAGATGGAAGACAACACATCAAAGATCTACTAATTCTGGAAACTTTGGTTCGAAATCGCCTTTTAAAACTGCCATTTGGATATAATACTTTTTTGAATTTATTGTCTGTTTGGTGACAATTAATAATTAGTAACTGTTTTGTAGTCTTACCACACAAAGCATTACTTTTTTGGAATGCGGCCCTTTCTCTCGAAGTTACTAAGATGTGTTCTTTTGGCTTGCCCCTTGATCTTTGAATGTGACATTATTATATAGTATCTGTTAGTCATTTGCAGTAATGAGTCGTTTTTAAAACAAGAGTTACTTTATTTGTTATCGGCAAAGGGCCACGTGCCCAAACTCCAGCAAGTATATCCTGCCCTGCTAAAGAATGGGATATCCATACATACACCTTAACAGCTTTTTTTTATTTATTTATTTAAAGAAAGAGAAATTCTCGTGCACCACAAAGTATCACACGAGGCTTACAAATCGTAAGTAAAAAAAAAAAAAGCAAAATGCTAAGTAATAACATCAACGTTCAGTAATGCAATACGATCAAACACAAAGAGAAAAAAAAACACAAACAAAAAAGATATAACTATATTACGATGTATGCTCATTGCAATATACGTTTCTTTTAAGCAATTAATATGACAGATAAGAAATAATAATGTGATAGTTAAGAAATAGTATTGGTACAGTTAAAAAATAAGTCTATGATAGATACTTTTAAATAATAATAATGTGATAGTTATTTATAGTTTAAGTCCTTTCCATTTGTTATGCCGTTACCGTAACCGCGTTCATCGGTAATTAATAACTCCCATATTTTTCTCCTCTCGATTTTTCGGACGATAATTAGTTAAAAAGTGGGGAAAGTACGCGAGGAAATACGGTGTATTAATCCCGTTTCAATCGCTATTCTACGATGAAAAGTATCATCCGTGGCCGTCAACAAAAGCTTTTTGAGAGATGTTTCCTCAAACCTCTTAAAAACTATTAAAAACTAGTTATTGGCCGAAGTGTTAAGATCGTAAATATGAAAATTTGAACGCGAGCCAAGCGCATAGTTGGCGAAAACTCGCTCAATAATAAAAGCGGCTTTTCCTGGTTTTATGCAGAAATCTTTGTGGAGTGATACTTGAAGGAAAAAAAAAAAGCTTTTACTCTCGAAAAGCACTCTTATAAATAAAACAGCCTGTAGCTTTTACAGTTTAGCTAATCAGGGTCTCTTGAAAAAGGGTTTTAGCTGTCTCGAGACACTGGATCTGCTCCCTGGTCAAGTGTCGCGCGAAGGGGAGAATTTGTTTTGCAACCAAAATGTATACATATATATGTTACATTTTTGGGAGTAGTTTGGTTGTGCCTTGCCACAATCAAAATTCAACAAGAAAAGTGTCAGTAATACATCAAAGTTGGAAGATTTAGTTGGCGCAAATGCGGTAACGATTGCAAATAAATGATGTAAATTATGCGTATAAATTGTTGAGTCATAATGAAGAACTTTATAGATGATAGCATCATCTTGCATGGCTTGCAAATGCAAGTTTGTCCAAAAGCCGTGCACATGAAACTTTTTAAAAAGTTGTTGAATAAAAAGCCTGTCTATAACACCGCTTCTTAAATGTTTTTCATTTAGACCTTTTTACCAGCGATTTTTTTCGACCCTAGGTATTAATTATAATGGTATAAGAATAAATATTTTCCCATAAATAATTTACTTATTTTGTAAATAATACACAGGGTGGTTATAAAAAACCCATAGCTGCCTGAAACGCTATGAGGCCCACCAGCGGCCGAGCGGTAAAGTCGTTGGTAGTTAGGTTCGAGGTTCGAATCTCGCGACGGGCTGGCTGCATGCTCGTTTTCGTGGTTTTCCCCATGTGTAACGTGTATAAGAGCTAGTTTCCCTTAGAAAGGTCCTCCACGAAGGTATCCCCCCCCTTAGGCAGATGGCCCTCGAGGCTTTGCCGTAATCACATAATCCAAACCAAACCAAACCAGAGCTAAAATGGTATAAAATTACAGATGCTGTTACCTAAAGGTATGCGCTCAAGATTAAGATGATTTTAAACAATAGAAGTCTCATGCTGACAGATACAGTGAAATTATTTCGAAGGTTTCGAACGTCAACTCCCACTTTTTTCCTACGCAAAATGATCAGGGCACTGAAAAACCACAAATGGTGCTGAAATGATATACGTATAACGGAAATTGCCGAAGTAAAACATATGCGAAGAAAAGCATCGTACACAAGAGAGAAGAAGGAAAAACCTTTTATTGGAGTTCAAGTTTTCAACATGCCCACCTTCCCAGACGAAAACGCAGTGCATGCCGGAGATTGTTCACAACGATGACGAACGTAACATCACGGGAGAAATATGGATAACTTTACGTTTTACGGCATTTTTCAGTTCTGAAAAATCTGGGGGATTTGATATACATCTTAGATTTCATATAACCCCAGAACTAGATATCCATCGGAATGAGGCAAAGGTGGTATTGAGTGAGATAGGGGGATCGCGGTGTCCACGAAACTGCAAAGTTACAGAAGACTGTTTTGAAACGTTGGACACGTCGAAAACTTTCAATTCCAGTAAAAAAGTTTTATCCCTATCCTCTCTTGTGTTGTCACTGGTCCTTTACGATGCTCTTTGCAAATTGTTTTACGCCGGTAATTTTTGCCATACGTGTATCGTTCTAACGCCATTTATGGCTTTTTAATGCGCTGATCGATTTCAGTAGGAAGTGGGTGTTTGTTGCCTTACTGTTACTGTAACCGTGAGGACCTTATTAATTTAAATCATCATAATCTCGAGCGCATACCTTCAAATAACAATATCTGAAATTTCATTTCGATTGGCTGAGCGGACAAGCCGCTAGTGGAAAGTTTTCAGGAAAGTTCTTTGATTTACATGAGAAAAGTAGTAGTTTTAAAATTGGCTTCAAGACGCCCAAATCTAATAAAATGGTTTCATTCTGCATCGAGACAATGCACTTTGGCACGCAAAGCTCTCCGTGAAGCAGGTTTTGGCTGAAAATCTGACTACAATGCTGGAACATCTTCCGTATTACCCTGATTTATCACTCTGTGGATTTCTCCTTTTCCCCAAAATAAAAACCTGTGCCAAAAGTCATTGGGGACTGTAGCGAAGAAAATAATGAAAACTATTAAAACAGTCATCGGGAGACGAACAGCAACTCGCCTTTGATCGACGGAAGATGCAATGCATTGAAAGAGACAAATTACAGATCTGCCGTTAAATTGTACATAAATATAATTTTTGAAACAGTCCCCTTATTTTACAGACCACGTAGATATTAATGGCAAATTGTTTCATCCTGTTACTGATACATGTAATACCGTATTTTCTCAAGTATTTCTGCCCCCGATGTTTCAAGCGTGCAGTTCTGAAAATTTAAAAAGATTCCCGTTATTTTCCTTTTCCTCAAAGGGTTTAGTGATGAACTACTCTAAATTTTAAAATGGATTCTCCCACTTAATGATTAATTTCGTCTTACTAACAAAGACCCACCCTCTCTAAATGCGAAGGTCACGCCTAACATTTGCCTTCTAAATATCGAAATTTATGCCAGCCTAATACATGAACCGACCCATCAAAGCAAGAAGCGTCAGTCTACAATTTCGTCGAGTCCCAGCACATTCAGCTTCTCTAATTATCGATGGCTAATTTGAGGCCTAAGCAGTAGCAGAAAGGAAAATAGGAACAGGCAAGATTCGAATCAGAGGGAAATAGAAATGAAGATATGTTATTAGATACTATAAAGTTAATATTACAATGTCTTCTTATTGGATTGTATACTTCCTTTAAAGAAATAATTTTTGTGATAGTTACCAGTAATTTATTCATGACTGTATCCATGACTTCTTACTGTAGCCGCCTCTCTTGGAAATTTAATAATACCCGTAATTTTCCCCTCTCGACTTTCAGATGATAAAAACACTATAACTTGAAATTTCAGTTGCAATTTAGAATGTTAGCTTTAAGAACATTTTTTTGGTGCAAGACGCAGATGTGTTTTTCCAAACCAGAAGGAATTTTTATGATTGATCGCATAAAGTTTATTCTGATTCCATTTTTCTTATGCTATTTGTTGGTGACTGCAACACTTTATTCTTGACTTAGGCTTCGAGGTACAGATGTTTTATTGGAGAATTATATGCATTACACATTTGGTGGCCCGAGATGCCCCCATGTTTTCACGGAGGGAGGATTTGGTTTGGTTTATTTGATTATGGCAAAGCACACGAGAGCTATCTCGCGGAGGAATTTCCAAGGGTAACTGGTTCGCACTGACGTTATACATGGAGAAAACCATGAAAACGCCCACATAACCAACCCGTTCGCCGGGATTCGAACCCCGGACCGAACTACCAGTGTTCAGAGACTTTATCGCTCGGCCGCTGGTGGGCCCACAAAGGGAGGCAGGCAGGAAGTAAGGAAGGCAGGCAGAAAAGAAGGACGGAGGGACGGACAAACAGGCAGACAGACAAAGGACAGGTTCTTCATGATTATAAAGTTTTATCTAGCTCCTCACTGACGGCGTTTCACTTTGGTGGAAGTTATGCCACCGATTTTCAAACTTCTTCCTGGTAACCTATCAAGTTCATTTTTTACGCACACTGTTTGTCGATGACAGTGCAATGTGGTAAAGCAATTTTTTGAAAATTCCACCTAGACTTTTCTTTTTATTTAATGGTTAAACGACTTTTCACACATATATTCATTTAACGAATAAACTAAAAATATCACAATTTCACTGTTTACACTATCGAATAGAGCGGAAAAAAATCTTTAAAATGAAATTTGTGTGATAATTGTAACTTAATTTCTGAATTTTTGGTGAATTTGCAAAATTTTATTTCGACTATTTGAAGTTCATTTTTTTTTTTTTTTTTTAAAAAATTTTTTTTTTTGAAAAAATTGGACGTCGACTTTTCCAGGACACAGAAAAGAATTGTAGAAAGTTTGGTGATGATAGCTATAGTAGGGATTGAGACGAGCAAACAAACAGACTTTCGTCTTTATATATATAGACAGAAATAAAGATTTATGCATACTTTTATAGTACTAATACAGTTTATCTTCAGCACCCGATGGTATACCTATATATTTTAAATATTTTGATGCTATTAACCTATAAGGTGTTTCTTCCACCTTCTTAGCATGCCTTCGTGGTGTAGTGGTCAGCACGCTCGGCGTGTATTCGAGAGGTCCGCGATTCGAGTCTCGGCGAGGGCATTACTCATTTCTTCAGCTTCCCGACATCAAAAAATAACTTATGTCTTTACAATGGCGCCCGAACTAAAAAGGTGGTGGATGATGATTCTCCACCACCAGAATTTGGCAAATGGGTCTCCAAATATTCAGTCGCCCTTTAAAAGGGGAGTGCACAAGGTATTTCTTCCGCCTTCTTAGCATACCTTCGTGGTGTAGTGGTCTGCACGCTCGGCGCGTATTCGAGAGGTTCGCGGTTCGGGTTCCGGTGAGGGCATTGCTCATTTCTTCACTTTCCTGACATCAAAAAATACCTAATGCCTTTACAAACTGTTACTTTACATCAAGCCTTTTTACAGTTGCAGGTTTACATATTTAAGTTTTCTTACATTTGTCGACTACGTAATTTGTCTGCTAATTTCTGAAGTTTGTTTCTTGACTTCCAAAACAGTTTTCAATATTGTTTTATAAAAAAAAATCGGCGTATATATGTACGACTTCAGTCTCGAATGATTCAACAATGAACTGTAAATAAAAATACATCACATGCTAAACTAAACATCATTTTTATCATTAATTTTAATAAAATTTGCATTTTGCAGTTTACTTTATCCACATTTATGTTAAATCCTTCCTGCACTTCTACTTTTCCCGCCAAATGCTGTTGACAAGACGAGCTGCACAATCGCTAAACAGTGGTAAATCGGTAGAGGTTCAAATCTTGGTTTACTGGGCTGACTGCATGGAAGTTTTCGTGTCTTTCCCAAAAATATAACAAGAAAACGAGCCCGTTTACTGTAGAATGTTTTCCACGATGGCATTTTTCCCCTTGGTCTTAAAGAACCCTCGCATGGTTTGTGTAAGCTAAATAACCCCAATCCTTTTTCATAGAAAGTCAATCAGCAGCCAGACGGTAAAGGTCACTGAATACTAGTAGCTCGACATAGTCCTGGATTCAATTCCAGGCGAACGAACTGGTTGCACGGGCGTTTCCGTGATTTTCCCTATGCGAAACGTGGACTCGAGCAAGTTTTCCTCAGAAAGTCTTCTACGAAGGCATTCCTCTTAGGCAGATAGTAGTGCTTTGGCGTTGCTTTGGCGTAATCAAATAAACCAAACCAATCTTGAGTTACTTTATTCAAAAGTGTTCCCACATTTTGGAGGTTTGTACCATGTGCTGGATTATGATGACGAATGAAATCACTGTCAACGGAAAAAAGGCATCTTTAAACCTTACTGGCAAAGCTTTTCCAGCGACATGCGAAGAACATGATATTTAATAAATAAAAACCCACAAAACGTTAAAAAATACCCCTTTGGGCGTAATGTACAATCTGAAGGCTTTCAGATTTAAAAAAAAATTTTATTTATTTATTTATTTATTATTCTTTTTTCAAGCCCCCAAAATTCTGTTAGTCTTCAAACATATTTTGCGTTGACATCTTTTCACTTGAGTCTGCTGCCATTCGGCAAAGTACAAGTCATTTATTTTTCCAACTGAATATGTCTGTTACTGATAACAAAGTACGCTATTCAAAAGTAGTATATTATTTTTTGACTTTTCAATTGGATCGATTTAAATAAACATGCATTTCCCTCATGATTCGTCCAACTTAAAACATTCATTATTTTCACAGAATGAACTGCCATATTTTTTCACTTTTTAAATACACAGAAGATATTCCCATGCTAATAATCTAAACGTCTATAAATGTTTCGCTACTCCACCTGGGCCATCTCTATTGATAATCTTTACCAAAAAAAAAAAAAAAAACCACGGCAAAACTAATTAAGTGACACATACCCAAAAATATTTTTATTTTTTATTTTATTTTTTTTTCCAAAATCACAATTACGTAATTTATGCAATCTATCAACTGAAGCACAATATACAGGGGTTGGAAAAAAATACGGAAACACCTCGTAAAATGCATGCTTGAACTAAAATGCTTATTATTGCAACAGCTTTTGATGGCGCTGATGTGTTTGCTCACTAACGCCACCTATACAATATCTTCAATACGTTACAAGTGCCATTCGTTGTCAAGAGAGTGTTCTGTGCAGTTGTGAGTGCAGCATGTCGAAGCTAAATGTGGGCAAATTGTTGGCGTTCGTTTGGTTGGTACTTCTGTAACCAAGGTAGCTGAAGTGTTTGGTGCTTTAAGAGGCACAGTATCTAAGATTTTTAGCTTACAGGAAGACCGGAAAAACCTCATCCACTAAATCACAACACGGACGAAAATCTGTGTTGTGTGATCATGACAGATGATCATTGAAGAGGACTGTGATGAAAAATTAGAGGACTGCAGCCACAAAAGTGACTGCTGAACTGAATGTCGCACTTGCAAACCCTGTCAGCACCAGAACAGTACGAAGGGAGCTCCAGAAGCAGGGTATTTTTGGGCGAAATGCAATTCAAAAGCCACTCATCAATGATCAAAATGCCTGTAAGAAGAGAAAGTGGTGCCAAAGTCATAAAACCTGGACTGGGAAACAATGACAGATTTTTCATTTGGTCGGATGAGTCTTGCTTCATACTGTTTCCGACTTCTTGGCCGAATATATATCTGGCGAATGCCATCCCAAGCGTATGATAGAGACAGTTGGTTGCCAAGAGTGAAACATGGCGGGTGTTGGTCATGGTTTGGGCAGCCATATGGCGGTATTCAATGGGACCCATCATTACTGTGGAAGGTTACATTTCTGCCAAGCATTATGTGATCATTTTGGCTGATCCCGTTCATCCTATGTTACAAATTTTGTTCCTCAATGGTGGTGCCGTGCTGAGCTCTTGTTCACTCAGCTCACGTCGTCTAGGACTGGTTGTCTGAGCATGAGGGTAAACTTTCACATCTATCATGGTCACCACGGTCACCAGGTATCAATATTATCGAGCCTTTATGGGCTATTTCGAAGAGCAATCTGCGTGAGCGCTATCCACTGCCATAATCGTTAACTAAACTTGCCAACGTTTTACAGAAAGAATGACACAAGATTCCCGCAAAGCGTACAAAACCTCTAGTTATCCATTCCGAGAAGACTGCAAGCTGTTTTGAATGCCAATGGTTTTCCTGCACCGTATTAGTCGCAGCAATATGTTTTTATTTCGGTGTTTCCATATTTTTGTCCAACCCCTGTATATACCGTGTAAATGTTCAGCACGACTCAATTTCAAAAGAATTTCCATGAATTAGAAAAAAGCAGGCGTTTCCGGAACGTATTTTATTTTTGGATATAAGATGCTATTGTGTACTATACATGACGAATTAGAACGTAACTTAATTTTGTAAATGTTTAGAATAAACGTCGTGTTTTCGAAAATATGTACATATGTTACGCGTAGTAAGAGGGCTTATTCATTAACGTGTTAGAAAGAAGTCGTGTTATACGAGGGTTTACTACAGTTTCCGCAATTTTTTACTGTGTAAAAGCGAAACCCTATTGTAGGAAACCGTGTAAGAGGAATACCTGTATTTTAATATAAAATTGTAGCTATATGTAGTGGTCCAACGGATGATCAGTTGATATCACGGAGATAAGAATAGTATATAGATACTTTTATAGACTTTTAAAAGTATAATTTTAAAAATGGTCAGAAAAGAAAGTTAACTGTTGCAAAAAATATTTTGATATATCGGAATTCAGCGACAATAATCACTTCACTAAATACCGTTAGATAACACCTTGTTATCTCTGAGTACGTGAACTATTATTATACCATATATTATTACGATCATACGATTATATTACATATTATTATATAATTATATTAGTATTGTACGATGTCCGTATTTACTGGAAAATAAGGTTCTCTTTTCATTTCTATATATTTATTAATCTGCAGCATGGCTGATACAACCAGGTGACTGTATGCCCTCATTCCATAACCAGCTGGATTTGCAACTACTCATACCGCGACAGCACGCATGAAGGAATGCGATAATCCCTTATTGCTCCCAGCTACATAAAGAGCCGAGTTTAAGTGGCGATGAATTATCGGCAAGCACATTTTAGTTAGTACGCTGCTATGAAGATCATAATGTTTTTCTTCTTTCTTTGGAGGAGAGAAACTGGAAACGCGAAAAATCACGTATACCCTCGACCGGAATTCGAACCTTCCCACTGCTAACCCACAAGTTCTCAACTAGAAGGAATTGCCCACTAGGGGGAATTTCATAGTTTCGCGGGAGGGAATGCTACCAGCCTTTTATTTACCAGTTAAGTATTTAGTTTTAAATTATGAATATAAAAACTACTTTTATTCAAGTTTTTGAGCTTATCAATATTATCTGTACTTTTCTTTTTTGTTTGTTTGTTTGTTTACTTTATAAAACACAGTACGTTTGGAAGGGAAGGGGCGGAATGATCGTCCAGCAATAGTGCAACGAGTGCATGGCGCAAAACAGGTTGAGATCACTGCGCTAACCAGTTATACCATAACAAGCTGGCAAGGGAAGAAGGCGATAATTCTTTATATATTTTACACATACGACTACGTACGGACGAAATCGGATAATCCAATTTAATAATCAAAAGTTATCTATTATAATAATAAAAACCAGACGCAAATTTCCCAGGGTTTTTATTTTTCTACATTCATCCAAATTCAGTTTTGTAAGAAGGTTTTTAAATCGACGAAATTAAAATAATCTCATATTTTTGTAGGCCATCTTTGTGAAATCACGTAAGAAATGCTCAAGAAATCGGTTACTAAATATTAATGTAATAAAAAATTACTTGTGTATTATTATCAAGAGTATTCCATACTTTTATTATTCGTGATATAAAATTGTAGATGTAGATATAAAATTTGTGATACAAAATATTAATTCGAGATATAAAATTTGTGATACAAAATATTAATTCGAGATATAAAATTGTAGTATAAAATTGCAGTTTTATAAAGCGAATTATTTTAATCTCTTATACCTACAAACTATATGATAAAATATTTTTTCTCATTTTCCGCTATTAATTAAATCTTTAAACTCTAAATAAAAGCTTCATTTATAAAGAAAAAGTTTTATAAAAATTAAAACTGGCTTAAAAAATGTGAAAATTCCACGTTTTACAAATCTTGGTAAGATTCGTGGAACTGAAACTCCCATTCATTGCATAAATTAGAAAGAAAGTCCTTTATCTCTTTTAAATAGTTTTTTTCCTTAATTTTACGAAGTAAAAGAAGTATTGTAATCGCGAAAAATTTCGTGTATCACATTTCACAGCAAATATTCATTTTGACCGTTCCCAAATCCATTTGGACGGTGCTTTTGTGTGACGTACATACACGAACAGAATAAAGGATTCTTTTTTTCAAATGGATTGTAAAATGGATTCAAAAGGGATTCTTCCGTGACGGCTTATACGTATATATGTATGTATCTAGCGTAAATTAAAAACGATTAGCCGTAGAACGCTGAAATTTTTTGACAAGGGATTGTTACAACACCTAGCTGCGCATCTTCATTTTTTATTGCAATCGGCAAAATGAATTTACAAGTTTGCTTTGATTATCTCAGTAACAGTATTTATTATAAATATGAAATCAGATAATTTTTAAATGTGCACACAACTGTCATGATTCTGGTTCAGAAGTCCTTACCAAGACTTTATTTTCGCAATCGTTAGTCGTAGTTATGCACTTCCAATTACGTAAGTGTTTTTAAATCACAAAAGTATTCATGTTTTAGCAATGTCAAATTAAATAAAAAAGGAATCATTTTTGTCAACTATCAAAATCTAACTTTTAATGCGAACTTATATTTGGAGAAGTTATATACTTTTTATGAAAAAATAAAAATACCAGAATTTTGACCCCCGTACGACAAAAACTGACCCGGATATTTACGAAAATGCAATTTTTTATGTCATCAATTTTCTGCGAGGGATCCGTCAGATTAATTGGAGAAAATAAGTTTAAATGAAGTACAGTTGAAAAAAATTAATAATTTAATAAGCCGCACTACGAAGTCATGTGGTATCCACATCAGATTTTTTATAGCCAATAGCCAACAAGATCCTTGCTCCTTTTTGTTTTAAATGCAAAAACTAGTGTAGAACGGTATAAATTACGCAACCTCTTACAAACATCTCTGCATCAATACAAACAGACTGGACTTAAATTTCAAAGGGGGCGGGGAACTAGCTCGAGTTTGATTGCTTTACTTTTCGTGGAATTTTTTTGATCTTTTTCGTAGGAAATTACATTTATTATATGGCAGACGATCTTGTCTACACGAATCGGGGAGGCAGTGAATTAAAAAAAAACTCGTGTAAACAGCACGTTGACGTTCTGTTATTTATGATCCAAGCGGTGCCGCTTGGGATTTGTACACTGAGTTGTGTTTATACACGGAAATTTCAACCCGACACTTGTTCTGACGCATATTATTTATTGCATTCTTCATCTCCTTTTCGAAATACACGTGCTGACGAGCGCCCGAGCTGTCAAAACGCTTTCGTTTCATACAAAATGATTCAAATTCTTTTGTTTTAAGTAGGATGTTTATTTCTTCCGAAGCCATAAATTTGCCTCAATATGTTTCATAGTGTTTGACACTGTGTTAGTTCTCAGTAATTTTTTTTTTTGCGTCGGCCCCCCTTAAAATAATAGTTTTCTTCGTCAACCCCTTTACATTTTTTTCTATATAAAATGTATAAAATTTTTATCGTAATATGTTTTGCTCAAACGGCATAATTTTGAGAAAATACTCACAAATGAAAATAAAACCAACTAGGACAAGTACCTATGACTGAAAAGGCATTGTTAACAAAAAATTATATGGAGGTAGAAAAGTGTTTAATAACTCAAATGATAACTCACTTTAATAACTCACTCATACAAAATGTTATTAGTATTTATTACTAGCGTGAACTTTCTTTAAAATCTCTCTGGTATTTTAATCGTAGTGAAAGATTCACTGCAGTTTAGTTCACTGTTATAATTTTGTAGCCTTTAAGGTTGATTGAGCCATTCTACTTCTTTCTTCAGATCATATTTATTTCTGAAAACATTCTTTCGGGTGGTGCCGATATGCCTGGGAGGCTGAAAATGTATTCTCTTATTTGAGCAAGATTGGACAGTGAATTTTCTTTTCTTTGATATAACTGTATAAGGTACTTTCTCCCTCCTTTCTGCATGCCATCGTGGTGTAACGGCAGCGCACTCGGTGGGTAAAGCCATTAGTTCACGGGATCTCCAGTACTTTTTAACAATACTTTCATACCGAGAAAGTGTAATACAATTATTTATATGTTTAAAAATCATAGGCTGATTGGAGTCGCACAAAATACAGTTTGGGGAATCCCGCGAACAGTCTTGTCCGGTCAGACGTCTAAAACAGAGCTACCGCTGCGTTTCTTGGAAAACTGTGAATGAAAATTGTTTCTTTCCCCAGAATCCCCCAGCTCTTATCCATAGCACGTTGAATCATATCCTGCTTAAGAATTTTCTTAAGAGTCAAGTTAACAAACAATTTAGTCGTATGAAATGAGATCAGATTTCATGATCATCTGACCAAAATGGTTTTGCGATCACTACTCCATCAAAAAGTGAATCTACGTTTATGGTATTATTTTTTTTACCTCAAGCTTCGCATTTTCAGACCATGTTAATTCACTTTTGTTTATCCAAGGAAAAGATATTTTTCCCATAACTCAACGTTAGAAGGACATCTGTCATAAAATGTTGTTAATTGTTGTAGGATTGTACTGATATTTATTGCGTATATTCGCAACTTTAAATATTTACAATATAACCGAGACAAAATAACTAACTGCCCGGGACGCAGAGACCACATTATCTAACAGGGACATTCCCAGTCCAAGTAGGACGTCTGGTAAGCTTATGCAATCAGCATAATCGTACACAAAGAGTTTAAAGATAACAACTGGCTTGGAAGACGAACAAAAAGTTCGAAAAATACAGTTTATTAGATTTGCGTTTGACTTTTTTTGAAGGGGCAATAATCATTAAGTTTATAAATGGAAACAGGTTTTCAGAAACAAAATCATAATTCTAATTGCACTAAAGTTCGATTTTAAGGAATGTGAAGGCTGCACTTGATATACTGACGCAATTTTTTTTTAATATTTGGTATAAAATTGATGAATTCTCAAATACCCTCATTCAAAAATATTCATTCATGTTGTGGCAGGTTTTTACTTTGCCTAGTAAGTTAATGGCTTAACTAAAGCGTGCTTCGATAAGAAAAGGGAAAAGTCTATAATGTTAGTCCGTTAACAGCTTTTATTTTGGAATAGTTCTCTCCGATGGCTTTTAAATTCCCAAACCTGCCACAACATGAATTACATGATATCGCTCTATATCAATGAACAATTATAAATTGTATTAATAATTATTACCGTAATCGGTGGGATCTTGATTATGCCGATCATTGGGCAGTTTTTATTTGACATACACTCCCAATTCAAATTCTTGATCATCATTGACCTCCTTTAAAATTTCATTGATCCCCATAGTGTCAATATTAGCCCCACTGGGAAGTCCCGATGTAAAATCTGTAACGGACGCATAACGGCAGGTGTAAAATATCATAAAGACTACCTCTTTACATTTACTATTCAAAAACTCTATACGGTACTTTCTGAATTCCAAGCAGATTTTGTAGACATGAAATAAATACTCTACCCTTACCGACTTTAAAATTGGTTAAAATGTTCTAAATACCGAATAGTGACATGTTCTGAAACAAAGCTGGATGTTTCTTCCTTTGCGTGAGTATCACTGCATGGCTTTTACATTCAGCGGCTCGTACGGTCAGCTGCGGATTCATTTCTTGTAAAACATATTCCGTAAAAGTAATTGTGATGTATGGGTGGCGACGCCAATCAACAAGATGCATAGGGGGCGCTAACTCTCAATCGGAGAGGCGCCAAAGTTTTAGTTTCAAAAAGTGAGACCTACTGAGAAGTGATGAAAAAGGGAAGGCTTATGGGAGCCGTTAGAAAAACGAATCTAATATTAATTAATGTACATATTTCAGTATTAGTAGTGTAATTTTAGTATTTAGTTTTGTGTGTGCAATAAATGTTTAAAATACAAGAAGGTGGAGTCATTTTCTCTATGAGGCGAGACAGCAGATAGGGGAGATATCACAGTAATGAAGAATAAAAATTTAGATTTATTAAATTTTTGTTGTACATTTCAAAACTATGAAATTTATGATATCAATTATATGATATTATAAAGTCTTTTCTCCCACGTTTCTGCATGCCTTCGTGGTGTAACGGTAGCACACTCGGCGAGTATCGAGAGGTTCAGGTTCGAGTCCCCGATAGGGCATTGCACATTTTTCACACCTTCCTGCTTCAAAAATTCAAATGACTCTACAGTGGCGCCCGAACTAAACAGGTGGTGGATGAAATGGCGACTGCGGACCCTAATCTCCAGTCATCCTTTAAAAGGAGAACTATTTTCACCCCCCCCCTTTTTTGCATGCCTTCGTGATGTAACGGTAGCACATTCGGCGCGTATTCGAGAGGTCTAGGTTCCAGGCCCGGCGAGGGCACTGCACATTATCCATGTACACCTGTAATGTGGATGGGGTTAATATTAGAATTATTTGAAATACGTCAGTCTGAAAATTTATGGTATTTTTTTGTTATCAGGACCGGATTCGGAAGTGTATGTATGCTTGTGGGTATGTGATATTTCATTGGTGAGACCATAGAAACCAATTACTAAACTAGAGGTACTAAATGTGTGCCACAGCTTCTATATAAGCAGCTTCCATTGAAAATGAAGCTCAGCGAAGAGACGTGACTTTTCTAGGCAGCAGCAGGCGAAAAAGTGATGCATAATAACTGCAGTAGTATAAGCTCAAAAAGTCTTTGTTTTAACTCTGAGACGCGAAGCAGATACTGCAGGGAAAATGCAAATGCTTTGAAGATTTGTCTTGCATGTATGTCATTCATAAGTCTTTCCAGCAACAAAACTAATTACAATACAAATAACTAAATATAATTTTCTAAAAAAATTCTAAGGTTGGAAATGGTGAAAAATTATCTGTTTTGCACAACCAACCCACAAACCAAGTTTCTTCTTAAGTTGCTTGTTACTGGGACTGAAAGCAATCGAAGAACTAATTACACAAAGATTTAGTTCATTTATTTTTAAGACTACGTTGAGTTTTCAGAAATATATGCAAGTGTGCTTAGCCACATGCCATGAAGAAACAATGTAAAAAGTTGACAATTCCTTTATGAATAACAGGACATTTCTGAAAATCTAAGAGAACCACAAACGATGGCTTCGAGGACCAGAGTTTGAGATACGCAATCTGTGATTTAAGAGATTCTATCTTGATTTGAATAAAACTAGAATTTTGTAACGCTATTATTTGAAACTAACCAGTTATTAGCCCAAAAAGGACATTAGTTCCGAATGGGAAATAATCATGTCTTTTTTATTCTAGTTTCTGGAAAATGTGAGAGATCAGGACTGTCCAGTTGCTTCATCAAACTATTACAAAATGAGCTTTAAAAGTCTTTTAATCGTGAACTTTAAGTCAAAAGGGACCTTAATCCCGAATGGGGTATTAGTCTCGAAACAACATTTTGCGCTGAATCACTATAAACGAGGTATCACTTTTCAGATTGTTACCACCAAATATTACCGCCCTGTATTATATTTAAAGAAATTAAATAATGAAGAATCTGCATGAACTTATGCATGTTGTTTGCATTGTGAAAGCACAACCTTCAATACAGTTATCAAATTTTGAATAACATAGTCCTCCATCCAGTATGGGCACCTAAACGCCCGAATTTTGAATTTCAAACTTGTTTCATTACCTATTTCACATTTTGTAAAGCATTAATGAATTTTTGATTAGCAAACTCAACGATTTCTAAGTGAGTAGCGGCAACACTGTAAGGATGGGAGTTTTTTCTTTTTTTTTTTCCTTCAGCGCGAGACTGTCTATCGAAAATTCAAAAGTTATGCTGTTTTTCATTTTTTTTTATTTTGCCGTTAAACCGAATTTTATATGGCGTAAGCGCCAAGAACGTAATATTTAATAAATAAAGTAAACACACAAAACGTTAATAATAAAAACCAAAAAAAAGTTCTGTAAAATCATCTTACTACGAAAACTTAACATAGATATGATGAATTGAGAAAAGACTTGGGGGGAGACAGAAAAATGTGTGCTAACAACTTAACGCTGTATCTGGAATTCTAAACGTATATTGCTATGCTGCTTTTAAAATTTTTTGTAATCTTACTGTTGAACTGTATATGGCGTAAGCGCGAGGAAAATAATGCTTAATAATAAAGCTAAAAAGACAAAAAAAGGGGTTAGAAAGAGTGAGTATAACAGCAGTGTTAAACTACGAGTTCAATGAAAGCGTAAAAAACCTTAACAAAGCCTTTGGAGCGAGCGTTAAAATCTGAAACCTCTCAGATTTTTTTTAAACATTTTCAAGCCTTTACTATAACTTTTCCTTCCCGTTTCCTCACCAAGTTGCAAATTTAGTTAGATAGTATTTAAGCTGAGTTTTTTGCATTGTAAGAATGCGTTTCTGCCTTTCGCAGGCACGCTACATTAGTTCCTGCCAACTTTGATAAGTTTGTAATTATTCGGCTTTGCGTTATCGCTGCTGACATTAGAATTTGCTACGCTGATAGTTATTGAGCCAGCGTAGATTTAAATTGAATTTGTAATCTTGATTTGAACAAAAGTAGAAGTTATAAAATAATTTACACGCTAAATGCATCATTAATTAGAATTATTTCTCCGTAAAGCGCCATCAAAAGGCCCAAACAGTAAATTATTCTAAGATATACGAATATTGCTCGTGGGCTGCACAAAAATGTGACAGACCCAAGCCCGTTCTAAACTGACACTATAATAATTATTTCGTTTTATCAAAAAAAAAGGGGGGTTACTTTCATACATATACAAATAGGCATAATATATGCAATACTTTGTAAACAAAATAGGATTTATTTCGCTTTATCAAAAAACAAGTTTCACACTTTTTCATAAAAAAAGTACAAAAAAAAAGAGGTACTAAATACACTTTATATGTAAAAAATTATTGTCTACTTTTTAAGAGCTATTTCATTATATCAAAAAAGGCTTCATACCTTTTTCAAAAATTTCATTTTCACAAAAAAGGTTATATCCTTTCATACATATATAAAAAGGGTACTTAACTATATGCAATACTTTGAAAACAAAATAGCATTAAACTTTTTTTATAGATATTCGCTTAATCAACATATAAGTTTATACTTTTACCAAAAAATCGTCATATATACTTTACTTCAACTTTTTAAAAATAAAACGAGTTTAGTTTTACTTACCGCTTGTTCCACAGACGTCTTCAAGATCCTGAGAAAACTGATCGCCTCTGTGCTTTTCGGAAATGGAAAATTAAAAAAAAATCACATCATTCTTCTGTTTATCCGTTAACAGTAATTACGAGTAGCAGCTACTTTCAGCAGCTGCAGCTGCATTCAGTGATGATGGGGATGCTGACCGATAACCATTTGCACAACCTCTTCTTGGACCAGTCTTGGCAATGCCATCTAAGAACCATCTTTCTGACGAAGCGATGCGGCTTGCAGGACATGCCGCTCGGGAAGGAACATGAACCGAGAGTCAGACAAGACCCTTCTTTGATCCATCTGGGCCAGAATCTCAGACCGAGATCCTTCCACCTGTAAGCTACGGGGCAGTAGGTGTAGGCCCAAAGAAGTTGCTTGAACTTGCGTCTCATTTTTTTGCCAACCTTCATCCGGAAGCGACTACCATCCGGCAGCTTCAGCGCATGAAGCCTGAGGTGGCGAATTTCTTTTGGCATCTTTGATGTGGGCACCACCTTCCCTTTCCTGGTGCGCTTGAAGCTCAACTCAACAGTTCCATTCGGATGTAAGATGCTAGCCATCGGCCTTGTCTCGCTGAGAAACTGTTTGTCGAAATCCCTCCCCATTAGGTCTCTCAACTTCCGTGGGTTGAGATCTTCCGGCTTGGGATCGTACCTTTTGTCTTTCGGCTCAATTAGGTCCAGAACGGGCAAGTCCTGCGAAGCAGATGGTCTCATCCAGTTGCGTGACCCAGACGCAAAGCGACCATTCCATAGAACTAGTGTCACTAAAAACTGAAGCACGAACAATGAGATTCTCAGCGCACTGCATTGCACGACGAGAAACATGAACATCTTCTCAACCTGTGACGCTTCCTTCACAATGAGCAATTTCTGACAGTAGACACGCAAAAATTATCGGTGAGAATAAAGGTGCTAAGAAACAATCACCAATGGTTGGGAAATTTGCAGATTTGTTAACTCTCTGAATAAAAACACAATATTTAGCAATGTTTTTGTTCTAAATGGCAATGTATTTAATAACTTGAATTACCTGGCCGCTAAATGATACGATAAGCTAAATTTTCAAACCTACGTACGATCAACTGACGATTTTCGTAACAGACACGCGACAAGAGCGTTTTCTTACGATGTTTCTTGGTTAATAATCTGCATAAATTATAAATTAATTAAAACACATATTTAATCAGTCACAGAAGATGAAGACAAGGAAATCACGAATTTCACGCATTTTGCCGTACTTTTTTTAAATAACCAATTATTATTTCCATTTCTGCAGCCGCATGTTTTAGGATGTCAGGGGTTCTATGAAATCACTTTTAGCTCTTAAATTCACCGCATAAATAATTTTGCTAAGGTCACGCAACAAATCATAGTAATCCATACCTGTGCATTTGTAAGCCAATCACTGAAGAGACATATTATTCGAAACGGAAATCTTTTATTCCTTTATTTCGTCCAAGACGTTATTTACCGATACGTGAATGTAAAAACGTATCCAATGGTTAATTTCCTGCTGTATTTTTTCCAGTATTAATTAAAAAGGAAATATGATTTCAATCACATAAGCATTTAATCTTTCAAAACGAAAGGAACCACAATTTCCAATCAAATTATACACCGTATAATACATCAACATTCCATAGTATTTTTATTTCCCTCCGTAAAACAACTAAGTATTTTTTGGACGTAACACAGAATCCATTGCATTCATCTTCTTAAAAAGTAATTCAAAATGGTGACAGAAATTAGCACAGTTTTAAAAGGAAAATACTACAACTCTCACGCAAATTAAATAAACGATGACACGACTTTCAGATGCATACTTCCAAAGTTTTATTCTGTTTTGCTGATGGATCGTCACCAAAAAGAAAAGACAAAACTCCACAATATGTATCAAAATTCCGCATATGCTGCAGACGATAGAAATTGGAGAACACTCCAAACCTATTTAAATCTCGGTTGTTCCATTCAAATCCAATTTCATTCATGCGCGAATGTTACTCTACAATATTGCGAGATGAATGAATTCAGAGAGAGAGAAAGATCAGCGTATACAACCTTTCTCCAGGAAGGTTCGAAAGCGAACTACTCCGCCGCGAGGTGAGTTTTTCGTCTTACTAGCGTGCGTGCGTTTTTGTGGAGACGGGGAGGGGGGAGGGAGGTCAGCGAGAAAGAGCAGGAGGGGTGAAGAAAGTGAAGAGATCGTCCGCGATGGCGATTGTTATGAAACTTCTCTCCTTCTTTTTTCTCTTTCTTTTTTCGCTCCCCTGAGTAGTTTTGAATTTACAGAATATTACAATAAAATTTTTTTGAAAAGAATGCATTCATTTAAAAAATTTTTGGATTGTTACTTTGTTCTACTATGTATTTATCATTCGCAAGTACTCAAAAACTATATTATCTGCCATGGAATTTCGCGAAGATACATTTTTCGGAGTGTTTTCGAGAAAGGTAAAATTTTCGATTTGTCTTCCAAACTTATTCAGATTAATTTCTTAATAAATTGAGGAAGTGAAAAGCAATAAACGCAGTTTTTAATAATTTAAAATGATTTATTTTATTTCAGTTTTTAATAATTGAACAAACTGACCGAATTTTAAATACATTTAACTCGCAGCGCATCAGCGTTATAGCTTTCATGAGCGCTTGCGGCATTATATCTATTATTAAATAACGAAGAGTCTCTGTGTGTAAGTTCTGAACAGAGGAGATTAACAAAAAATTTTTAAACTTTTATTTTTCCCATTAGTCCTGTTGTTTTTAATTTTTTTTTTCAGTTCATAATTTGTAATTTGCTTAAGCATTCCTTTTACAAAAGTTTCTGGAAGAAACACAGGTTTCTTCAAATATTTTAACGGCTTTTCTAGGCTTTAAATTTCTTTCCTATGTATGTATATAGGTATAAGTGTGAATATGAATGTATATGTGTACGTATGTATGTGTGTACATGTATGCATTGCGTTGTGGGCATTCTCCTCATTCTGGGCTCCTACAGCCACGACGCGCGTAGTTCTTCTCCCAAAAATGTATTTACTAGTGGTCTCAAACTGGCGGCCGCCGGAGCAATTTTATACGGCCCCTCGAAGACATTTCAAACAAACATAACACGCACTAAAATCCCCTTCCAAAACCTTTCCCTAAATACTACTACTTTCTACCTCATTTGAATATAGGCGCAATTGTTTAATAACATTCTGGAAAGAAAGCGGGTTTGAAAAGGAAAACGAAAGGAAAGTTGCTTTAATAAAAATTAACTGTTAAATAAATGAAATGAATCTCCACAGTGTGATAAAAGAAAGTAAAGTGAAAACATTGAAGTTCTGAGACACCTTCATCCTCGCAATTAAAGCGGTTAAAAAAGATGGCAGTTTTAAATTACCATCGTAAAAAAAAAAAAAAAAAAAAAAAAAAAAAAAAGTGATAAAAAATAAAGCACTTATAAACCATCGCATGATAGCATCGCAGAAATGTGTTTCTCAGGCTTTAAAAATTGTAATACATAATAATTTGAAATTCACATAATAATTCGAAAAAACAAAAAAGAATGAGGAATATTTTTAAACTTTGCATTTTATAACTTTTAATTAACTAATATTTTTTTTTTTTCTAAAAAAGCTAGAAGGTAACTTAAGCAATCAGAAAATAAAAGTGCGTAGAAAATTATTACTACGTATAGCAGCATTAAAATATTTAATTTATATGAAAGATTATTACTTAATTAATATCTTGTAGGGATTTACATTTATTTCAAACAACCAGTTAAATTTAATTTGAAGTTCTTTCCTATAAGCCTTCATTTCCCTAATTGTCAGTGCCAGAACATTTAAATTTGGTAGCGCGCGTGAATTAATGCAAATTCTACCAGTGGGAGAAAAGGTTTAATTATGAAGTTCCAAAAGGAAAAGTTAGAGAGTCTGTGAAAACTTTGTGCGTGTTGTAGCGCGAGCTTCGGCTTAGCAGTTATTGATGGTTAAACGTGGCGTAACAGCTATTACTTTGCTGCCGCTAAATTTATCAAGGCTATGTTAGGAAGCAGGATAGTCTGAGCACTGTAGCTTAATTCTACCACTTGTTAATATCTTCAAATTTTGAGTTTAGTTCTTACTGTTTCAGTTACCGCTCAAGCAGAGGCGTAGTGTGTTAGAGTCTAGTTGACGCATTGTAAATAAGTTAAATAGTGTAATAAAGGGTAGTTTTAACCCTTCTTCTGTGCAGTCACTACTCTCCAGATTTCTCACAAAAGATAGACGGTAGGTCTTACAATCTTTTATAAAGGTGTATTGGTAGCTACCCCCTGAAATGCTTCGTCGTAATTTACGAATCAGTATTTAAACGATTAAATAGCCCGTGTTAAAGAAAATGCCAATGACACTTTTAGAAGACGAATAAACTGAAATAAAACAAGACTTAATATCTACTAATAGGATATTAGATTAACAAATTTTAAAGAAAGTTATTTTTAAATAATTAATTAGAGTATTTTAATATACGCAGAATTACGCATCAGTCATGCAGTTACTCATTTCCCCTTTTCTAGCCTTTTTACTTCCACATATGAAGCATTGTAATCTCGAAAAATTTCCGGTATCGTATTTCAACGGAAATTTCACGATCGTTGGTCGTTAGTCATGCATTTCCAGTTACAGAAGTGTTTTAAATTACGAAAATATTCCAGTTGGGGCAATGTAAAACTTTAAAAAATAATAATAACTTTACAAATAACGAAATCTAACTTTTATTGAGTTCTCCTGGTTCCTATACTTATACTATTTTGAAAAGTTTTATACTCATTATCAAAAAATAAAATTACAAAAAGTCTGATTCCCGTTCTACAGAAAACGAAGCGGAATACTTAATTTCAAAATTTGCAATTTTTGTTGTCATTTTCAACTTGCCTGGAAGAACTACTTAATTTAGTTACAATGATTCGGGGAAATAAGTTTAAATTTAGCGCGGAAAACAATATGTATTATTTAATAGGCCGTACAGAGAAGTCATTTGGTGTCCACATCAGATTTTTAGGTTATATTTTTCACCAAAATCTACCTATACGACGAATAAAATAGATTAATGGCATGAAGACCATAAGTAGTTAAGTACATAAATTTTAAAATTCAATTAACTGCGATACATATTAATTTTCCGCTCATTATTGGTTTTTGAAAAATATGGAATATAGACGTTAAAAATATTTCTTGTTCCTTCTTGTACTCGCAAATCTTTATGCGAATATATATTTACAATTTTTAAAGCCTGGAAAAACAATCTGTTTAATGTTATCATCATGAGATGATTTGTAGATGCTTTATTTTCTACCACGATACTTTCTACGACGATGTTTTAAAACTCCCAAGTTTCTTGAACGCTTTATTTTCAATGGGGATATCTTATGCGGAAGGTTTTCAGAACTGCGATGCTTTCTACTTCTTTCGATTCCTCTTACGGTGCTTTTTTTGTTCTGCGAAATTTTCGTCTTGAGTTGTTTTCTCCGCAACGTTTTCTGCCGCGATACTTCAGCTGCGGTGTTTTCGCCTGGGATCAATAGTTTAAATTAGTTAGGATAGTTAAAAATTCTATAGTAATTTTGGTAACTATGACTTAGAATACCAGTTAAAGATAATATATTAATTCTTGGTATAGATAGCTAAAGATTATATATCAGTTCTTGGTGTACATGATCGAGAATATTAACATAGTTAAATTTATGCATGGATTCTTGTATATATGACATAGAATATTTTGATAGCTTAAAGTTTTATATTAGTTCTTAATAATTATTATGCTAGCTAAAAATTACATAGTACATAGTGTGCAAAATTAAGAAAATTTACATATTAATTTTACAAAAGGTATTGAACCAAAGGTATTAATTATGCATCCGAAGAATTATGGAAATATTTAAAGTCGAATTAAGTAAATGCACACATTCGTGTGTGCGAATCTGTGATTGTATAGGGTTATAAGTGCAGGAGAGGTTTTCGGCAGTTCGTGCACTCGTACTCTTTCATGACATTCGCCGTGTTTCTCGCAAAAGCTGGGTAAATTTTATAAGGTATCGCGTAAAATGATTAGCCATGAACGGAATAAGATGAGGAACTGTCGGTGGATTGGAGGCAGGCCATTCACAAGTACAGGTGGCTACATATCTCAGTGTAACACTTAGTGTCGTCTGCAATTTGTGGAAACTGTTTCAGGACACTGAATCCATATCGAGAAGACCTGAACTAGGTCGACAAAGGTTCGTAGCGACGAATAAGTTTCGTTATTTGGCTGTTTCAGCTCGGTGGTACAGGATTGCTACAGGTTCACAGCTCTCAAGTGAGCTGTATGCTGCCACTGGGGCCCGAGCTTCACTGTTTACAGTTGCCCAAAGGCTTCATGAGATAAGAGGGTGGCATGATATACGAGGCTGTATGAGATATGATGCTAAATGGGTTATGCGTCAAATGAGGTTAATGCGTTAAACGAGATCGTACGTCAGAACACAGGTTGCATCCCGCTCACTGCACTACACAAAGTGCGTTTAGCGTGGTGAAGACAGAATGCGCCTTGGACGTCACTTCAGTCAAGCATCCTGCTTTTTACAAATGATTTGAGATTAAGCCTGAATACTGATTCTCCGCTAACAATATCTGAAGACAGACTGAAACACGATACCATTCTTCCCTCACCAAGTAAGAGGATCATTATAGTAGTGGAGGTTAATGGTTTGGCAGGTATTATGTTTAAAAGGCACACATCACTGCATGTGCCTAAGAAAGGTTCCATGACAACTATGAGGCATAGAGAAGAGATCTTAGAACATTACGCTCGACCTTTCAAGGGCGCTGTTTGTCCTGGTTTCTTGTTAATGGATGACAACGCTCGACCACATAGGGTTCAGATGGTCGACAATTACTTCGAAACTGAAAATATTCGCCACATGGATGAGCTAACTCCTGACCTTAACCCTATAGAGCATTTCTGAGACGCTCCCAGGAAGGCAGTTTGATCTCGTCATTCTCTCCAATGCGGAAGAATTTTCTGTACCTGTAGTAATACCACGCACCTCCACATCAGAAAAGTAAGTATGAGTAGGGCTAGGGGAAACTAGAGAAGAGAGGAAAATGGGGGAGAAAAATGAAAACGTGCATGGCTGAGAAGCAACGGAAAGAGAAGAGAGAGAAAATAGGAAGGTGAATTGTCGAGAAAAAATCAGAGTTAGTAAGAAAGGAGTAAAGAATCATTGGCTATAGCGCACATAATAAAATAAGGTAAAACTTATCTGTAAAGAGCTGGGAGAGTGGGCGGAGTAGAATTGCAGAAATCCAATCAGAATTAATCTTCAAGTTCTTAAAAAGCTAATATAATTTGTACAATTTGCAGTCGCAGAATTAATTTTTCTACCTGAGAATTAGCAGTTCTCATCCTTTGCACTATTGACAGGATATTTTGCAGAAACTGTGGATTACCTTGATTTTTAAAAACATCGAGAATGGGGGCAATTTTTTCTTGTGAAATGTTTTTCTTGAGAGTTTCGCTGTATGCAGATGTTTTGGTGGTAAAGTTTAGCGGTGAAATGTCCTTCGAGAACATAGGGAAGTTAACTTCAGATTTAGTAGGTGCCGAATTTCTAAGTTACTGTTTCTTTTTTATGCCTGCAAGTCTTTTCTGATATTCAGAGCATCCTGAGAATGAGATTACATGATTTTGTCCGCAGGAAATACACTTGGGTTCTTATCCTTCTTTAAGTTGGCAAGTAGAACTTCTACGGGAGTCTCCGCATTTACAGCATCTTTCATCATTAAAATATTTATGTTCAGGATGTCCAAATCGCTGGCATTTATAGCACAGCGTTGGGCGGTTGCCTTTAGGTTTATAACGTTCGATCAAACTCTGTAACTACAGATATTATTCACATTGAAAATTGCATTTCCTTCCTTAGAGTTATCAAATTCAATAAAACAGAGAAGCAGTCTATCAGTTCCATTTTCAGTTTTTCTTGTAAATTGTTTCACCTTGCGTACTGAACATTTTCTTATAGTCATGACTTCAAAAACATGATTCTCTGGAATTATGGCTGGTAGATTTCTGATGATTGCTTTAACAGTTCGTTCATTTTCCATTTGGTACGAGTGAAATTGAAGCTTATTCTTTTCCAGGAATTGGGCTATTTGCCTATAATCCGCAACAGATTGCGGGAAAATAAAAGTTGATCCTCTGCGTAGCTGTGCTTCAAATTCATTTACACATACATTGTGCAACGCACTTTCCAGTAAAAGCCAGTTTATTTTACTATCAGTAAGAACAATCGGGGGAATTTTGCTTGGTTGTGCCTTAGGATTGACTTCAATTATTTCAGAGATATCAGTTAGGACAGCGAACTTATTACTTTGAGGGATTTTTTTTACTTCAGGTTCTGGGATTGATTTCTTGATCGGATTTGTAGGTAATTTCTATTCGTTATTGTCGTCAGTCTGTCTTTCAGAAATAGTTCTTGCGGCTTTCTTTTTCTGAGAATCAACAGCTCCTTGATTACGGTTTGGGAAAACTTTTCGTAAGTGCTCTACCGTAATGCCTGAAAAATCAATTTCCTTACATAGTTTCTCCATTTTCCTTTCAACTTTGTCATTCACATCAGCTAAAGAAGATCGGTAAGATGGTCGTCGGCTTTCATTTCATCAGAGGTAGGCGTAATCCAAAGGATGGAAGTCTTTCCGTATGCGTTACTAACCGTCAAATTCAGAGGAAAAACGAGCGAAAAAAGCGACTTACGGAGCAAGTAAAATTTTCAACCGGTCAACGGTGCTGCTGCGCCTCAAAAATCTGAAAATGTAAAATGTGAATGTGCCATCCTCCTCCGAGAATCAACCTGGCGTTGAAAACAACCTTGCTGCAGGAGTGGAGGGATCGACTGCCACAAGGACTTCTCAAAAGCCTTTTGTCCAGTATGAAGTTTCGCTGCCCGACTTGTCTGGCTGTGAGAGGGGACCATACCCCATATAAGACTCATTTTCAGTTCGATTTCCCAAAGTTGGATTTTAGATGTCTACGAAGCTTTACTAATAATTATGCTCACATAAAATGACTTTTCAATGATACATTTCTTTCTCTGTTATAAATATATATTCAAACTAGATTTCATTAAAAATCCGCCCATTAATTTTTCAGAACTTAAATAAAATATGAAAATTCTTTTAATTTTGCACATGAGTGTGTAGAGACATTAGGTTATTTAGGCATGAACAATGAGCAACGCCTTCGCCAGGAATCGAACCGCGTCGAGCGTGCTGACCACTACATCACGAAGGCATGCTAAGAAGGCGGGAGACATACCTTATATACTTCCCCTTTTAAAGGGCGGCTGGGGATTAGGGGCCCCAATCGGCAAATCGTAGTGGTGGAGAATCGTCATCCACCACCGTTTTAGTTCAGGCGCCACTTGTAGAGACATTAGGTACTTTAGAAACAGAAGTATTGAAAAATGAGCAACGCCTTCGCCGAGAATTTGAACCACGGACCTATCGGTTACACGTCGAGCGTGCTAGCCACTACACCACGAAGACATGCTAAGAAGGCGGGAGAAATACCTTATAAGTGTAGTTTTTGGTCTACATGATCAAGAATATAGCAACAGTTGAAAATGATTTGATGATTCACATGAAAAAGAACATTATGGTATTTTAACTTAGATACGGATTCTTGTATTCAAGAATATTGCCATATCTCAAAAGTGTATGCTGATTCTTGGTAAATATTATAATAGCTAAAAATTAAGTAGTAATTTTTTATGAACTTGACCAAGAATGTTATGATAGGTAAAAATTACACACATTAAATTTTGATATACATGATCGGTAATGCTATGATAACTAAATTTATGTATTAATTCTTGCTATTGTTACGAATTTTGTACCTAGATGCATGATTTTAATACAATTATATGTGAATATGTTGTATTTTCCTGTGTAATGTATTATACAAAAAAAATCTAGAGAGACAAGCTGTGCCGTAAAAGTAAGAATACAGGGGCAAGTCCATTTAACATTGAGTAAACATTTGGGCCCGGTCCTTGTAACACCGTAATAGGTATTGTAATTGATCAATGTAATTGATAATGTATTATTAATTCTTGGTGCAGTTGACCAAAAATATGAATTATGAACGAATTCTTGGTGTATATGATTAAGAATATTATAATAATTAAACATAGTATACGGATTCTTGGTATACTTGACCGAAAACAACAGCTAAAAGTTATCACTTTTTATTTTATTTGTTATTTCTTTAGTGGCAGAAACTCGTATGAGATTCTAAAACACAGATATCCCTCTTATGTTGAAATGTTGGCTCAGAGAAAAAAATAGGCAAGTCTGAATGAGTATGTGTTTCTATGTCTTTGATCTCAACAGAGTGGAAGCAACGTCCTTCATGAGATTGCTGTGCACAAAGATTTCAGAAGATTCTGGAAAACCAAAACTGAATGGCGGATTAGCTATGATTTTGACTTTCGAAAATGGAAAATAATGATTTTTACTCTAGCAGTGGTAAGCAGTGAGAAATCTTTTTGTTTCCTTTTGTTTCATTTATCGGATGCGTTCCTTCACCCTGAATTTTAAAAATATGGGGTCTAAAATAATATTATGAAAAAATATTAGTTCAAACCTTCCTGTTTATTCTCATAAATGACTGGGAAATGTATTCTCAACAGATTTCTAGAAAATATTGTGTTATGTGAAAACCGTGTTATATGAGACTAATAACCACTCCAAAAGAGAGCACACAAGCGTTCACAAACCTTTAAAAACAATTTCTTTTACGGATCTCACTGTTTCCTCATTTAAATTTAGGCCTCTTACAGCGTCAGATACCTTTTCATTTTTTAAGAAATTGTCCAAAATTTGCCTTTTCATCTTCAAAGAAATAAATTTTCTTTTAAAAGTTACTCTCTCATTTTCAGACATTGTTGGGATTAAAATGTAATTTCGTAATAATTATTCCTAAAACTGTTAAAGTTAATTTGTAACACATACCTAAAAAGTTTTTTTCTAAAATAAAAAATTACTTAATTTAAGCCATCTGCCAACTGAATACTTGGAACGCAAGATACTACATACTGTGTAAATGATTGGCACGACTTCCTTTTAAAAGAATTTCAAAAGGATAGAATGCGGGCATTTCCAGAATTTATTTTAATTTTCTGTGTATAAATACGTAGGCTGTTATTGTGCACTGCACATTATTGCATAATCCGTAATTAATTTCGTAAATGTTTAGAATAAAAATCGTGTTAGCGAAATGTATACCTACATAAAGTGTTGTAAGCGTGTTTATGCATATTCATAAACGTGCTAGAATGAAACCGTGTTGCCGTGCAATATGACGGTTTCCACAATTTTCTTATCGCGTAACAGCAAAACCGTGTTATAAGAGGGATACCTCGGTATTTGAAATTATTCCTTTCGCCATATATATCTTGTTTCACGTTCGCTAACTTGTTGTCGCTCCTACACGTGCAGCACATAGCGTTTGTGATGAAGCCCTTAACTATAAAAAGAACATACTGAACTAACGTTTCTCTGAAAACATGGAGTGAAGAGTTTTATCTCTTTCCGAAATCGACTCTTTTAATAGAAATTACTTCTTTTGCTAGAGAAACAGTTCTATTTCCTGGAATTCCTTTTTCAGTTCGTTCGAAGAGGGTTCTTCCTTCTTCCTTTATAAAAAAGATTTGTAAGGAAAAAAAAAAGAATTCCTGCGACTGAAAGATAGAAATCGTAAAAAAATCTTCGTAATATACTGTAATCATGACAGTAACTGAAAATGAAAATATTTAAATGGAAATTGATAAGTACGTCTTAAACCAAATGCAAGTGTCCTTCATTTGTCTGAAATGTCTTAAGGAATTTTCGCCTTCCCCACTGTGTGTTCCCGTGGTGTAACTTGTAGCCCTTTCAACTAACGATTGGAAATGCTACACCACGAATGGCTTTTCCCATTTTATGGTATTATTTATCTTCCACGCAACTTCGCAAGTAGGCAGAAAGCATTATTAATCTTACAGTATAAATTTATGTATTAACGGTATAATTTTTCTTCAACGTCCTGTACAGAATAATTGATTTTCACCGACTTCGTAAATAGATAGGCAGTATAATTCCTCTTACTACATACGATATAATTTATCTATCCTCGACCTATACAGTATAATTTATCTTCCACGTAGCTTCACATTTAGGCAGACTTAATGGTACATAAATACTTGGTGAATATTAATGACAGCTAAAGATTACATAGAAATTTTTGGTATATATTACCAAGAATATTATGAGTAGCTAAGGATTATATATTAATTCTTGGTATATATAACCAAGAATACTGTGTTAAATTTTTATTTGATTTTTTAATAATACCTCAGAGTCCCTGAGAATAATTTTCGCTTTTCTTAGAAGTGTGAAATGAAACATATAAAAGCGATTTTAGAATTAACGGTTTCAATTTAATGCACAGGAGAGTATTTAAAAAAAAAAAAAGAAACTTTCTTGCAGTATACGTGGCTAAAAATAAAATCTCAAACATTTTTGTATTTTATTGTTTTATAATGCGTATAAAAGTTTATAACTATGAGGACCAAGTGACATATGCAAAGTTAAAAGTTCGTAAATTTTACAAAATTGATTTTTCTTAACCTAAAAATATCAAAACATGAGGTCTAAGACCAACTGTCTAGAAAATAAAGGCGGTGTAAGGAACTTTTGTGATATTTTGGGTTCCAAACAGTTGCTCAAGTAGCTCTTCAAGAAGCAGCTCGAAAATCAAATTTCGACAGAACCAGAGGGACATTGATCGGCATATCTGGAGTTTTCTCAAGTATTTTCACAATTTGTTCTAGCCCAACGGTTTTCAAACCGCTTTTCGTGGAACCTCGGGGCTTCAGGCAATTTTTTTAGGGGCTCCTCAAGACACAGTCAAAATTCGAAAGACTGGTATTGCCACAGATCCGAATATCTAGAGTTCCTCAGTCTTCAAACTGTGTTCCGCGGATACTTGGGGCTTCAAGAACCCCTTTAGAGGTTTGAAAATATCAATCCGGTTTCAAGGAAACCGGATGGATATTGGATACAATTAGCCGGGCTATTCGGAGCATTTTCAGTGTTTGCTCAATCCCATTAGTACTTAAACTGTGTTCCGTAACCTTCGGCAACTCCTCCATGGATTTCTCAAATCAAAATCAGAATTCGAAGGAACCAGACTGACACAAGAAGCAATTATTGAGGATATTGAGTTATTGAGGTTATTGGACTTTCAGAGAATTTCTAGATTTTGCTCAATCTCAATAATCTTAAAATTGTGTTTCGCGGAGCCTTGGGATTTCAAGTACCTCCTCTGCAGGTTCCGGAAGTCAAAATTCGAAAGAACCGGATAAACTGCTTTCCTAGTTAGTCCAGATAAATGGATTTCTGCAATTCGCAATGTATTCTAATAGTCTTCAAGCTATGTTTCGTGGAACCTCGTGTCTCTAACTCTTATACGGGTTTCACGTGTCAAAATCAAGATTCGAAAGAGGTTTTTGAATACCACGAGGATCGTAGAACTAGCGATCCAGGATAATTAATCAAATACTATTTTTTTATTCTTATTATTATAGGCACTTAAAATATTAGACCTGAAAAATTACATTATTTTCATTCTTCGCATTAATTGCATGCGGCACTGGTATATATTCAACTTCCTAATATCTGTTGTTTTCTAAAGAAGCTAAGGTTCCCCCCCCCACACACACACAAAAAAAAATTGCTTTTCTTCAAAAAATTATATATTTAGAGATACCACGAAATGTTTTAAGGGGTTTTGCAAAAAATTATACTGTTAGAAGTTCCAAAAAAAATTATGGTTTGGGAAGTTTTTCAAAAAATATAATTTTAATCCCCAAAAATTCATGAGTTCAAGAGTTTCATAAATATATACTTTTAAGGGTTCAAAAAATATAAATATCGTTTCAAGGATTCCCCAAAATTTTAGTGTTAGGTATTCCACAAAAAGCTATGTATGTTACCGGCAAAGTATGAAACGCGAGCATCCTAAAGAATACCTAGGCATTTTATAGAACGCCTGCCGTTTTTAGGCAAAGTGTGAAATATGAGAATTGCTATATACTTTGCCTAGGCATTTCTATAACACCTACGTATTCTATACAATGACAAATGCTCTTTAGTCAAAGTTTGAAAAAAAGATCATGAAAAGGCTATTATTTAAAGGACATTAATTCCTTAAAAAAATAAATAAATAAATAAAATTAAAAAAAATATATTATTTTGAAAACGTAATGAAAGACTGCTATTAAAAAACTTTTATTCAAAATTACGTAAAAAATTAAAATTTTACAAAAGAAAATTTACACCATTCTTTTTTCAAACATAGGATGCAAACCTTTGCACCAAGAAAAGTAACAATATCCTTCTGAATCTCATTTAATTTTATTTCTTCTAAAAAGTAATACAAGTTAATTAAATGAACTTTACAAAACTAAGGCACATTAGAAAAGGAATAAAAAAGTTTAAAATTAAATTTAACTTGTTGCCAAATGGTAGGCCTTGAATAACATTTTAAACTATACTTCATTCCTTTCTTCACGCAAAGATATTTCATATTTTGGCACTTCGTTTTGCCATACGCATGACGAATCCTTGGCCGTATTCACTAGACTGAACAATTGCAACTGACCAGAGAGGAATTTGGATCGGAGATGTATTTCATACTTTGCCAGTTTGTCATTTGGAAGTCTACAGAATGCCTGGGCAATGTGCGAAATGTTTAATCGTTTCATAAATTGCAGGACAGTTTTCTATAAGATGCCTAGGCATTCTATAGAATGCCGGATTTCATACTTTGCCGGTAACATATATATTATTTTAAGAATTCCTCAATCCACAGCAGAATATAGATATTATTTCAGAAATTCCTCAAAAATATAGCTTTAAAGACGCGACAAAAATTATAATTTAAGAATTCCAAAATATGTTGTTTTAAGGGTCTACAAATATATAATTTTAGGGCTTCTATAAATCATCACAATTTCAAGGGTCCAAAAAAAATAGGTTTAGAGATTCCAAGAAAAATTATAAATATTCTTTCACGGATTCCTGAACAATGTAATTTTAAGAGCTCTACAAAAGTTATAAGGGTTCCAAAATATATTTTCTTGAGGTTCCACGAATATGTAATTTTAGTCTTTTACGAAACACCAGAGTCTCAATGGTTCAAAAAACATTGTTTTAGGGATTCCTTAAAAAATAGTTTAGGGATTCCACAAAAAATTATGGATATTGCTTTAGAAATTACTTAGAAAATACAGTTTTAAGAACTCCACAAAAATTATAATTTAAAGTTTCCAAAATATATTGTTTTAAATATCCACAAATATATAATTTTAGGCTTCTACAAAACGCAGTTTCATGAATCAAAAAAAAAAAATCATTTTAAATTATTTTACGAATTCTCAAAAAATATAGTTTTAAAGACTCCACAAAAATTATAATTTAAGGGTTCCAAAATATATATTTTTAAAGTTCCATAAATATACATTTTTAAATCTACAAAACATCACAGTCTCAAGGGCCCAAAAACTTCACAAAAAATTAAAGATATTGTTTCAGAAATTCCTCAAAAATACAGTTTTAAGGACTCAAAAAAGTATTATTTAAAATCTATAAAAAATATTGTTTTAAGGGTTCACAAATATGGAATTGAAGACTTCTACAAAACATCACAATCTAAAGGGTTAAAAAACATTGTTTTAGAGATTTCACAAAAAATATTAAATATTGTTTCGGAAATTCTTCAAAAATATAGTTTTAAGGACTCCACATAAGTTATAACTTAAGGGTTCCAAAACATATTTTTTTCAGTGTCTGCAGATATATAATTTTAGGGCTTCTACAAAACATCGGAGATCCAAGAGCAAAACATATTATTTTAGGAATTCCTCAGGAAAAGGTATTTTTAGGATCTCACAAAAATTTATAAATGTTGTTTTAGGAATTCCTCATAAAAAAGTAGTTTTAGGGATTTCCCAAAATATTATAGATATTATTTCAGAAATTCCTCAAAAAAAATATAGCTTTTGAGACTTCAAAATTTTTAACTTAAGGGTTTCAAACTATGTTGTTTTAAAAGTCCACAAATACACAATTTCAGGACTTTATAAAACAACCCAGTTTCAAGAGTCTAAAAAAATATTGTTTTAGAGATTCCTCAAAAAAAGATAGTTATAGAGACTCCACCCAAAAGTTATGAGATTTTAGAAAATATTGTCTTAGGTACTCCATAGAAAATTAAAATTTTGGGTTTTTGCCGAGTCTGCAAAGATTCAAAACTGTTGCTCAGGTCCAAACAAGACAGTTTTAATAAAGACGGTGTAAGCAAAGAAGTACTTTCTGGGAAATTCCTTCGTAACCCCCTGCCCGTGTGTTCAGCGTAGACGACGGTATTTGCCGCCGTAAACACCATGTCGTCTGCCGCGTGTCGACACGTTTCTCGGGGTACGAGCAATGAGCAAAACTTACCTGTTCGGCGCCCTCTGATTTAGCAACTGTTACGCGCTCGAGAGGAGGGTGCCCTAGGGTGCCGTCCAGCCGGCGCCTGTTCCCTAGGGGGCCCCGGCCCGTGATCTATGACGTTAATTAGGTAGACTGAATGACTGAGATGCGTCTACTCGGCGCTCTTTCTCTTCCAAATATTCTCTGGAGATCTTTGCTTCTTTTTTGGATTATTATTTTTTTTTATGATTTTTGCATTCAAGGATTAGTTAACCCATTAACTATTGCACGATTAGTGTTAATGTTAATGTGATTAATAATTATCACAATGGAATCAAATATAATAATAATACCTAATGTGATTAATTAATCTATCATTTATTGGCCGTTAAACGAAATCATGTGAGTACGCCTATTCAAAGCCATTGTCTTTGAGCCTATATTTAATGCAAACTACTATAATAAAGTAAATAGAGGGAGGTGGACCATGATAGAGTGGGGAGGTGAAAATGCTTGCATCCTAAGCAAAAAGTGCAGAAAAATCAATTCGTTGTTTTGAAATCGGGTAACATTTAATGTCATCTCTGTGCTCAAAAACTCGCTAGACAGGGCCAGATTACCAATTAGGCACAGTAGGCACGTGCCTAGGGCCTACGAAGGCCAAAGGTCTTAGGGCTTTGAAAAAAAATATATTGAAATAAAAATACCCCAAAAACTTATAAACATTTTTATATTATTATATAGTGAAGGTCAAAATAATATATGTAAATACAAATACACAAAAATTACGAATACAAAACGTTTGGCTTACTAAGTAGATCCTAAAATAACTCCTTTTTTCGGGATTTTGACACAGCGAATTCGTGTATTATATCTTCAAAATTAATGCCGCGAGCGACATCACTTTCAATACACAGAAGGCCCAGTGACGAAGTTCTCTCTTGACCCATAGTTGAACGCATAAAATTTTTTATAAGCTTCAACTTGGAGAATGATCTTTCTCCTTCTGCATTCGAACCCAATATCGAAAGGTATATGCGCAATGCAATATTAACATTTGGGAAACTTGACACAAGTTTATCCTTTATTTGTAATTTGATGAGATCCGTTATAGAGGTGGTTTTGGGGTACAAATTTGAAAAAATCAAATACTCATCAACAAAGTTTTCTTCTAAGTCAGACGGATACATTTTTACCAGAGCTTGAGCCTTAACCTTGATAATGTCCTCGGTCAGTGTATTATCCGTAAGAAAACTAAATGTGTCATAAAGGCTGGTATACGCAGTGCGTCTCTTTGTCATTTCAGCGCAAAGCACATCCAGAACAATAAAAAAAACATTAATCTTAAAGGAATCTTTGGCACTGCGAGAGGGAGTCTCATCTGGCCCTTCATCGAACTGTCGTTTTCTCTTACGAACTCTAGTTTCGGATTCTTTAAATTCTGAATCTGGTGCAAGGGCTTTTGCCTTAAGATAATAGCTATTATACATGTCCTCAGTTCTGCAGTGAGATAAATATTGAATTAAACTGTCGTAAAGTCGCACCATCGTGTTAAACTCGATGCCAGGTTCTTGAAGAGATTTATTTACAATATCGACGTGTTTTAGTAGATCTTCCCAAATAACTGTGAGTAATACCATCTCCAAAGTATTCATTTGATGGATTAAGGTTTGTGCCTCAATCACTGTTGTAGGTTTCATACCTTCACTAGTTGAAATATTTGTAAGAATACCACGTATATCATCATAATGGGCACATAATGTTTTTACAGCCTCATAACGTGCTGACCATCTGGTCTCTGAAAGTCTTTTTACAGAAATTTTACTTCCCAAAGACCTTAGTTTAGACCATCTTTGAGGGGACGCTGCAAAGAAATTGTAGAGCGATTGCAAAATTTCAAAAAATTTTACAGCTTCTAAGCAGCTTTCTGCCGCCGCTGTGCCAACTAGATTAAGACTATGAGCTCCACATGGTACCCAAGTGGCTGCGCTGTTGATTTCCCTAAATCTAGTTTGTACTCCCGAATACACTCCGCTCATATTAGCCGCATTGTCATAAGACTGACATCTGCAAAATTTTGGGTCTATTCCCTGATTTTCTAAAACTGAAATTAGAGTGTCAAAAAGATACTTGGCATCATGTTTTTCTATTTTAACAAACATCAAAAATCTTTCATATATATCTCCAGTTTTTGAGACATATCTAATAACTATGGAGAGTTGATCCGTATGGCTAACGTCAGGTGTAGAATCCACAGTGATTCCATAATACTTGGCTTCTTTGATTTCTGTAACTATTTTTTCCAATACTTTTGACCCCAGTAAAATTATTAGTTCTTCATACGTTGTGGAGGATAAATATGATACTTTTCCGCGGCCTGGATTACCGTATCTTCTTACATGTTCTTCTAGAAACGGATCAAATTTGGCTAAGAGATCGATACACCCAAGAAAATTGCCATTACTAGGATCACCATGTATTTCATTATCGCCTCTAAACGCTAGTCCCCTTTCGGCCAAAAACTTAATTACTTCCACTACTCTTCTTAAAACCGTTGTCCAATATGTGCTTTCTTTTTCCTTGACAATATCAAACGTCTCATCAATTTTTCTAGTTTGTTGGTAGTTCACTAAAGCAGAAATAGATGCAAAATGTTCTTTTGACACTTCATGACTTGAAATTCTCGAATGTGCGTTTTTCCAGTCATTAAAGCCTGTAAGGAATTGGTTACACAGGTTTGGATTTCCAGGTAGGTCCGATTTGAACAAAATACATTTATAACAAAAAAACTTGCCAGTAGATTCGGAAAATATCAACCAGTCCCTTTTTATAATATCATTGTTGTTCAGTTTTCTGAAAAAATAATCTTGTGATGGACATCTCATTATTTCGCCAAATTTAGTGGCGTATAACTTAAAATTTATATCCAATTTCTGCACAGGGTGATTACGAGAGAAGTAATCGATAAGATCTGCGCTTATGGTTGTCCACCGTGCTGGATCAGAACTGAAAATACTTGAGGCTGATGTTGTTGGTAGTGATTCAGGCACCACCTGCTTGGAAGCGTCGTTAAAATTTCGTAAACCCCCGTCAGCCTCGTCTTCTGTGACATTCTCAGTTTTATTGGTTGAACATTCTTGCGAGTCCCAACAAGCCTCAGCTTCTTTAGGTCTAACCTCGATCGAGGAAATATCTACCGCATCTGCATTATCTTCTGTCTCCTTAGAAATGTTAACATATTTCAATAAAGAACCTTTAATTTTACTAAGCGACTCACTCACTTTCTCTTTCTTTTTGCGTTTTTCATGTCCACTTTGGTGTTTTCTTTTATATCCATCAGACATTTTTCGCTAAAAAAAAATTTTTAAAAAAAGCTTTTATAAATTGCGCTTAAAAGTTTAAAATAATTTTTTAACTTTCTGATATACCATAATAAAAGCGATGGGCACGCACAAACTAAAATTTAAACTTGTTTTCTCCTTCTTCTCGTCACCTTTAAATATACATTTTAGTTTGCGCCCGTCGCTTTTATTATGCTATCAGAAAGCTAAAAAGTTATTTTAAATTTGTTAAGTAATGCATTTTAAACTTGTAAAAACGAAACCCGGATTTACGAGTATGGATTAAAATTAAGCTATTCCAAAGGTGATTTGGACTGTACTATTTCTACGACTACTACTGGAGATTTTTTACAATAGTATGGCCAAACCACCCCATAGTAGGCCTACTCAAAGTTCCTTGCATTGTGCTGCATTCTACGGCGGACTATTATACTAATAAGAAGTGATAAAATGAAAATTCTATTATTTATAATGGAATGAAGCAATATTCCAGAATCAAAAACTAGGTTGAAATAAGTAGAGTATAAAAACAACTTTCCTTTACTTACCTTACTTATAATAAATTTAACTTCCAGTTTTTAAACTAAAGATTGACTTGGGGTTGAGCGTGATTAAATACAAGCACAGGCATACACGCTCTATCGTAGTGTTTACATATTAACTTATTACACAACTGAGCTACTAAAACAAAAGACCTTAGCAGCAGGGAAAACCTCTCGATCGCGCGCAAGCGTTTGGTAGTGGGCATGGAAACGTGGCCAACTGTGTCAAACGCATGTGCCCGTCCGAGAGGTTTTCCCGGCGGCTAATGTCTTGTCATGTTCATGTACTAAAACCCTGGAATTCTGCATGGAATTTGGTAGATATAAAAGTTGCATTGTTGCAGATAAACTCAATTCTGGAATTATGGCTATTGAAAATGGCTCTATGAAAAATAAAAACATTAAAATCCCAAAATAAAATAATGTTATTTTACCGCATCATCACATTTTCGGATTTATATCTACAACAAAATTATTACTTAATATTAGCGGTCAATTTCAGTTAAAAAATGTTTATTATTTCGGGGCCTACGCTGCTGGAGTGCCTAGGGCCTACGACACCCTTAATCTGGCCCTGTCGCTAGAATGTAATCGTTTTTGCCCGCTTCTGTTTGAGCAAGAGAAATGATTTCCTAAACAATGCGAGGTTCGAATTTCACAAATGCAAATATATTTCGTATTTTAGTCTTCTCCAAGCGGTTAATGGTTTGGCTGGAAAACCTTAAACCCCCAATGAATAAGAGGCATTTTCTTTATTACAATTCAAAAAAGATGTTCTGAGAGTATACTTCGACTCCTTTTTGTATATGCTACCAGCAATACATGATAAACAAGCATTCTATAAAATGTCTATGCCAGGGGTTCTCAGCCACAGGGGAGTTTCCCTGGGAGAGGAGGAGAATTTCATAACTTCAGAGGAAAATATGCGATCAGCATTTTATTAACCCAAGTATTCAGTTTATGAATACAAAAAGTTATTTTTGTTCATGTTTTGGAATTTATCAACATTTTCTTGCTTGATTTATAATACACATTAAAAAATAATCTAAATTTAAATAAACGTATAAGTGTTTTTCGAATTTTAGAAAGGAGGTGGGGGGATTATCTAGCAGTAGTGAATGGGTGCATGCAGCAGAAAGGTTGAGAACCACTGCTCATGAATATAGAAAATGCGTGTCGTTTCAGGGCAAAGTATCGGATTAGATTAGGTAACGTTAGGTTATCTGAATATGGCAAAGCACATGAAGGGCTATCAGGAGGGATACCTTTTAGAGGGCTTCCTGAAAGGAAAAAGGCTCATATTCACATTATACGCGGGAAAAAACCACGAAAACCAAACATGCAGCCTGGGACTGAACCCGGGTCGAACTACCAATTTTCAGCGGTGTTACACTAGTGGAGCGGAAAAGTAAGAGATTCGAATTGTTTTAATATTATATATAATTTCCTTGGGCAGTCTATAAAATGACAAATGTTGTTTAAGCAAAGTATTAAAAGGGAATCATGAGAAGGCTTTCATTGAACAGACTTGACGGAGATTTCAGTATCACGGAAGGCTTCTTAAACGGAATAGATCAATTTACTTTTACCACCAGGAGCGGATGAGGCTTTGGAAACTTCCCGAGGCGCCGGTGGCTGCAGGTCCGCCTAGTCACTAAAGATGCTCTCACCTTTGTGCAAGTCAGAAACTGTTCACCATCACAAAGATGCAGGCACCTCGACAAAAGATTCAGCGATGCTGCCGTAGAATATTGAGAAAAATGTAAAGGCAGTTGATGAAGAAAAGCATCCATCTTTTTAAAAAAGGTCGATGGGAGAAAATCAAATCAGATGCGGACACCCCATGACTTCCTTGAACGGTCTATTAAATTATATACATTTTTTGCTGCACCTCATTTAAACTTATTTCCTCGAATTATTGTAACTTGATTAACCGATCCCTTAATTTAACTTGGAAATGACATCAAAAATTGCAAATTCTGAAATTAAATATCCCAGTCAATTTTTGTCATTCGGGAGTCAATCTTGAATTTTTATTTTTTCATAACGAACATAAAACTTTCCTAGATATACTTATAGGAACCGGGAGAACGCAATAAAGTCAGATTTCGCTATTTGTTCGAAATATTATTATTATTAGTAGTAGTATTACGTACGTACAGACGTGGCGAAAAATCCATCCTGAATCCATTTTACAATCCCTTTTGGAATAAAGAATCCTTTATTCTGTTTGTGGGTGCAGACGTCACGTAAAAATTAGTGAAAATGGATTCGTGAACTGTCAAAATATATATTTTCGTTGGAATCTAAAAATCGAAATTTCTGGCGATTACAAATTTCCTTTACTTTGTGCAAGGAAGTAAAAAGAGTTCGAAATTCATAGAAGGTTCTTTGCTGAACAAATTCAATTTCAATATGGTGTATTTTGTCAAAATCTGACATGCAGATGGTGAATACAATGTCTTCGGTAAGCGTTGAAAGTCACGTGCATTGCCATGAGGCATTTGAGAATTCATTAGCAGGAGTATTTTATAATTTGCAGGTTTATCTTTTAGCACTGCATAGAATGCATAAAAACTGTGTCGAATACTAATTGCTTCATACTTTAACATTGCCTCACCTATGGCCATGTACACAGTCCAGTCACATTAATGTGACCATCTGTCAAAAGCCAGAATAACCACCTTTCGCAGAGCGGACTGCTGCGAGACGTGCAGGAAGAGAGTCACATAGGTCCCTGAAGGTGTTCTCTGGGATGTTGAGCCATGCCGACTCTAATGCCGTGGCCAGCTGCGCTAGATTACGCGGTTGAGGATCCATGGCGCGAACAACTCGATCGAGATGGTCCCACAGATGCTCGATTGGGTTTAAGTCAGGTGAGTTTGCTGGCCAGGGGAGGACGGTAAACTCATCCTGGTGCTCTTCGAACCACGCACGTACACTGGCAGCTGTATGGCACCTCGCATTGTCCTGCTGGAAGATGCCATCATCCTGAGGAAAAACAATGCGCATGTAGGGGTGAACATGGTCCGCAAGGACAGATGCGTACTTGTATTGATCCATTGTGCCTTCCACAATGATCAGTGAACCTAGAGAATGCCAGGAAAACATTCCCCAGACCATAATGCTCCCGCCTCCAGCTTGGACCGTTCCGGCAATGGTTGCAGGGTGGTTCCTTTCAGAGGTTTCACGCCTTATACGCCAACGTCCATCTGTCCGATGGAGCATAAAACGCGATTCATCCGAAAACGCAACCTGTCGCCACTCAGTGGACGTCCAGCTGCTGTACTGGCGTGCAAATTCTAGCCTTCGCCGTCGATGAACAGCAGTCAGCATAGGTGCACGAACCAGGCGTCTGCTTCGGAGGCCCAGACGCAGCAATGTTCGCTGAATAGTACTTTGGGAGACACTTTTGGTAGCCCCTTGGTTCATTTTGGTGGTCAGTTGCTCAACGGTAGCCCGTCTATCTGCCCGAACGCATCTCCGCAACCGTCGTTCGCCTCTGTCATCTATGGCCCGTGGTGCACCACATTTGCCACGTCGCTGATTTTGGACAGTCCCATTTTGCCATGCACGGTACACTTTTACCACGGCGGCACGCGAACAGTTCACAAACTCAGCCGTTTCGGAAATGCTTCCACCCTTGGCTCGAAAGCCAATGATCATGCCCTTTTGGAAGTCGGATAAATCGCTTCGTTTCTGCATTACGCCAACGATTGAAATGTTTTCCGAAGCCCTCACACACCCTTTATATACGCTCAACTGCACTGTGCTGCCACCTGCCTTCTGTGATTGGTTATTTAACTCTGACATGGAAAGTACGTGGTGGTCACATTAATGTGACTGGACTGTGTAGTTAAGACCGCTGAATAGTGGTAATTCGATCTGGGTTAGGGATCGGGCTTGCAAAATGGCTACATGGCTGATTTTACCCTATTGTTGCGAGAATACGAACCAGTTTCGCTTAGAACACCCTCAACGAAGGCGTGCCTTCAAGGTGTACCTTCGCTGACGCGTACCTCAGTGAAGACGCACCACGCAAGAGCGTACAGCCTTTGTGTGCTTTACTGTTTTCAAATAACCTAACCATACTTCCGATTTTTGGCATTCTGTGTATTGTTCGAGCCTTCACCCATCGCCGGCAACATACGTACTACATCAACTGTCTGTACACATTTCATGATACGTGTCTGTGTATTTACAAATATTTCTTGATGAATTTTGTCTATAAAAGTTCGCCATCTACTAAAATATTTCAGTGCAATCTTTGATAGGTACTCTGTAAGAAAGAATACAAGAACAACCCTCCTCGCACGTAACACAGTTTTGGCCTCCTTTTCTATGCCAGACCAAAAGATCCTCGCGTATTTTCCCTTTTCGCGTATTTTCCTACAAAGTGAAGGACGTACTGTAATAGCAAAAAAATTTCGGGTATCATATTTCTACGAAAATATCCATTTTGACTCCTCTCGAATCCAATTTAACGATATCTTTGTGTGACATCTTGTATGTACGGACAGAATAAAAAACTCTTTTTCCCAGTAAGCGACGCGCATAAATTCTGTGAACCAGCACCCTTTAGAATTTGGATAAACCATCTTCTGTGGCTGTGCCAGCATCTTTATAATGGCGAATAGTCTCCGACTTTCCATAAAGGTGCCAACATATTTAATAGCAATGCAAACAAACCTACAGCCATCGACGCCTCTGGAAATTTCCTGAATTCTTGATTATTCCATCTGCTTGCTTCCGACTACGCCGCGGACACCGCTTATTCTCCCATCCCGGTTTCCGATAAATGAGAAATGACCCCCCCCCCCAAAAAAAAAGTGAAAAAAATACTCGAAGAAATGTAGTGTGTTATTTTTAGAGATAAATTCCTACAGGGGACGGGAAAAGTAAAATCACTTAGAAAAGGAAAATAAACGAACGACATACTGATCCTCCCAAAAAAATCTCTGTTTAAAATTTAGTTTATGCGATTTTAGGTGGAGGGTTGAGTCTGAAAACGGCAATTATACTCCCATCGCTTGCGTTTTGAGGAAGAATGAAGAAATTCTGATGATACTTCTTGGAATGTAAAGTTGTACGGCACGCAATTTTGCGCTTTACTTTTTGCCCCCATCCTCCCCTTCGTTTTTGAAGCATATAAAAAGCTTTCTTTGTTCCTTTTGTTCTAATTCGTCAGTGTCGCATTCTGGTTCCACAATGGCATTTTTGTGGTTTTCCAATCCTTTTGACTGATACGATTCTCGAAACTCACGTTCCGTCTTCCACGCATTTTGGAAAGCCCACCCTTATTCGTAAACATCCCGTACGAAGCCATGAGTGGCACCTAAGTGAGACGTTTCTTCAATGTTTAAAATCAGGTGTTATTGCTACCAACATGCGAATTTTCGTTTTATTTGCGGAAAATTTTGTTGCCATCCTCATGGACAAGCGATTCAGTTAAAAAAAAAAAAAAAAAAAAAACAAAAAAAAAAAAAAAAAAAAAAAAAAAAACGCAGGTGCGTCTTACCTCGAAGGAAATTTCTTCCACATGTTTATTGCATTATTCGGTCTGAGCTAAATAATGCCCGCTATAAATTGAGACTGTTGCCAAATGACGATACGAAAGTTATATTTTTTCAAAAGCTGTTTTACAGAATTTTATGTTAATTAACGCAGTTATCTTATTATGCTGATTTTGCTTCTCCTTCTGTTTTCGCCAACTCCCACTAAAATGCGAATTTGTTATAAATAAACGCTGCTGTTCCTGAGAATAAAAAGATAGCTTAGATAGCTTTTTGCAGCAGTATATTCCTAAATAAAGTGACCATTCTTATTCAGTGCAAAAATTCGTGACCGAGCTTATTTATATTTTGACAAGTGCGATGAAAGGTTAATCATATATGTGTCTTCAAATCTTTGAATAAGATTTATATCCCAACGTAACTTAATTAGCTCCATTTATAAATTTTCTGGTGCTTTATTCATGTTTGTTTTTAATGGCAATGAAAATAATGTAAACTCGGACTTTAAATAACTCAAATTTTGAAATCTTTGCGACACTACAATTGAAATGCTTTTGCGGGTGGTATAAAATTGCATCGCGGGGCGCAAGCGTCCCCCCAGTTTGAGACCACTAATGTAAGTTATTCTTGTTTCTTGTGTTTTTCACACTGCACTGAGATTAAGTGGTTTTGATTTAATTAGTAGGTAATACCGAGAGTATCACCGATAACTAGGGAGTTGATTGTATCTTCCGCTTCAGTCAATTTGAAATATGCGATCATTCCCCCCCTGAAAGTCGCTGACCTCCCCCTCCCCTTTTTTTGTTAACGACATAGTATGTCAATCGATTCCATCGTTAATTTCCAAGTTTCACTCCTCTTTCCACTCGTTGTGGAAAGTTGAAAAGTAGGCGGGGATGTACTGACACTTGGTGACGTCATCTACATCAGACCGGGGACTTTTTTTAGCTCTCGCAGTTTTTGCGTCCGTTTTTAGTGCATCTTTCATTTATTCGCTAAAAATAGCAACTTTCGGGAAGAGTTTGTTTTGCTATTAATGATTTTTTGCCCCTTTCACAGAACGTGATTCAGAGGCTTTAAAATTTGGCCAATTTAAGTTTAGCCCACTGTCATAGAAGGAGGTTTACATTTTCTGGCATGACAAGATGCGGAAAAAAATCCTACCGACTTCTGCTGACAGACCTTCACTTCCCATTTAGAATAAAAGAGACACAATTTTATAATATTTGTTGTTTTATATATTTAAACAAAAAGTAATTAATATAATTAAATCAATTAAAAGGGGTAAGTTTATTAACAAAGAAATAAAATTTAAAATAAAAATCAAAGTTGCAGCGAAACCAAAACAACATGATGAAGTAAATAACAAGTAAGTAGTTGAAAATTCTTTCCTCTTTTTCAAGGAGTAGCATATCCGGATGATCATCAAAATAAAAGGGTAATATAATAAATTAAGAAATTAAAAAGTAATTTAATATAAATAAAACAATATTAAAATCCAATAAGCAGTTTTTTAAAAATATTTGAAATATTTTGAGAATTTTTC
>KK117211.1:354669-395730 GCA_000611955.2 Stegodyphus mimosarum
AATTATTATTAAATAATATTAATAATTAAACAAAGATTAATTAAAAATTATTTAAGAAGAGTTAAATCATGTGAAAGTGATTACAAAATTCTTATTGCCATTTTAATACTCTTTTACCTACTTTAAATTTCTTAACTTAATATTTAATATTAACTTATTTTATTACCCTTTTATTTATATAATCATGCATTATGATATTCAAGCGAAGATTTTTAAGAACTGTGCACTTTTTTTTAATATTTGACTGAAGATTTCAACAGAAATGTAAAATTTTGTCAAAAATTTTATATTTAAAATTTAGATCAAAATTTTACGACTTTCTTTCAAAATTATACTTCTCTTGTTTTCTTAACTCTGAAACTTCACCTAAAAGGCTTTTCTATCGTTAAGCCTTTTGCTGTTTGAAGGGGGGAGAATATGTAAGACAAGGGGAAAAAGGTATGAAATTCAAAATTATTGACTTTAATTTGGCTGCGTCCCATTCCTGTCCAGAAAGAGTAATATATGAATTTAAAGTGCATCATCTAACCCTTTTATTCGTTTCGTTTAGATGAGTCAATCAGATTAAAGAAATTGTCGTCTATAAATATCACTGCTACTATTGCGTAGGTCTTTTTTCCCCCTCTACTCCGCTTGCTAGTGCTTTTACCTATCGTTTTGCCGCACTATTTTGTCTCCAGTGTCCGAAAATGTAAGTTCTTAAACTTGCGTAGGTGCATATCGCACTCATAATAGTAATACGTGAATAAACACTGTGTCCCTGCAAGAGTTTCATTCAATAATGAAATTATGTTGAATTCGGCCACGTCTGTCTGTGAATGTCATATCATCCTTGTATCTACACTATTCTCAAATCATCTACATCGAAATACCGCAATATATATTCGTGTTACCGGCAGTGTACGAAAAAAAGAGCAGACATTCTATAGGATGTCTAGGCAGCATGCAAAATGCTGAAAATTCATTGACAAAGTATGAAACGATTAATATTTTATTATTTCTTCGGTGCTGTATGCAGTTCCAGAACACAAGCCCGCAAATTATTAAACAATCCCTCTAATAACTTTTCTAACTCTATGTGCCGAGGTATTTTCGTTTCGAATAGACACAATGTTTTATCAGAAAAATATTGCAGAGATGTTAAATTTTGGGGCAAAAAACGGGAAAACTCAGTTCTAGCAATGTTAGGATTTCAATCAACATTCTGACATATGCTAGCAGGATGTGCCTATATCATGAGTACACATGAAGGAATGAGAATTCGTCCACACTTAAAAGGCGACTAAGGACAAGACACATTACCCATTCGCCCAAATCAAGGTAATCCGAATAATCCACCGCGTGTAGTTCAGGCTCCAGTATACCGATCTTAGGATCTTGGGGAGCAAGATAGAGATTGAAAAATCATCAGTGCCTTCGCCGGGATTCAATTTATGTATTTATCAATACTAGTTGATCATGCTGATTATTTACACTTCAACAGCCAGCATTGCATGAGGAAATTCTCTAATTTCTTCCAAATCTTTAAAGATTAAAATTCTCATGCATTTTTCATCTACCTTATATTTCACAAGATTAAATTTGTTGTGACTTGATCGAAAACGTAAATTTCTGAAATACAATGTTACGAATTTTGTATTTAGTTAGATATTTTTTAATAAAATTATAATTAAAATTGTTTTATTTCGTAGTGCAATCCGGCGCGTGACATATTTTAAGAGAAAGCTACGCTTGAAAAGTAAAAATAAAAGAGCACGTGCATTTAACATTGAATAAAAGTTCATCTCCGCAATTTATTTTTTGAATTTGAATGAACGTAATTGACTAGCCGTAACTGTAATTCCACACTTTTTGCTTTCCAGAAATTGTTAGAATTGTCTCGCGCAACCGATTTAAAAATCTGTAAACGCCAGACAGAAACATCTCAGCTTTGTAATTGTTTAAAGGAGCTGCCGTTGTTTACTTAGCTGCTGTAATTTTGTGATCGGATTAGCTTTTTCTGCGCTTTGGACTGCGTTCTATTTAATTTATTAATTTAAAATATAGCTACTGTTTATATTGCGCGACATTGTGATTTTGTACGAATATCTTTGAGGAATCAGCGTTTGTTATATTTCTTGAGATAAGAACTAATGTTATTAACTTTTTATCGGACTTATGCATTAAATCTATTACGAACCTGTAAGCACGCAACACTTTTTGGTGTCAGGAGGGGGATTTTAATGCCAATAACAAGAGCGATGCAAGAACAATTAAGGCAGTTCATAAGTGCATTTACTGCATTCCAAGAAAAGACGGAAGGCACTGTCAACTCCGTTAAAGAAGAAATGAAAGTGGGCCAAGAATCCGTTAAAGAGGAGATGAGTGCGGTTCAAGAAAAGATGGAACCTGGTCAAGAAAAGATGGAAGCAGATCAAGTAACTGCAGGTCAAGTATCTGTTAAAGAAGAAATGAAGGCTTTTGAAGAAAAGATTGAATCAGGTCAAGAGGAAATGAAAAAAGAAGTTATCTGCATAATAGAAAACATATTCGAGACTATGGAAAGCAGAACTGACGCGGTTGAAAATAAAGTTGGACACATTGAAGAAAGACTTTCTTCTGTAAAAGAACAAATAGAAGAGAGAGTTTTGGCCGTGGAACGACATGTTGATGACAGGATTATTGCGGTCGCCAAAGAAACTGATATCTAGAAGAAATTTGTAGCGACGGCAGGGAGCAATAGTGATGGTTTTAAATTTTTATCCATGCCTGCTCGTCCCTCTCGGATTCACGTAGGATGGTAAGACCTCCTGGAAAGGATATATGACACAATTTTCTGTAGTGGCGGAAGAACGGGATCCCCAAGCTAAGGCCTGTCCTCTCGCCGCTTCTCTGAGAGCGGATATGAGACTCTTCCCGAAAACAAAAGGCTAGATTTCGAAGCTCTGTCCCGTGCTTTAGAGCTGCACTTTAGCAAAAAGTGTTTAAAAGATTACAGCAGGCTTCAATTAAAATCCCGTCAACAGAATCCCACGGAAACACGCTAGGAACTAGCCACGGATGTCAAAAGGCTGTCTCCTCTCGCCTTTTCGGAATGCCAACAGAAATAAAAGAAATCCTGTCCTTACAGTACTTCGTCGACGGCATCCGGGATCCTGAAATACAGAAAGCACTGCGAATGGCTGATGTGAAAGACTACAAAGTGCTCTGGTGTACTAAATGAAATTCGAGGTATCCCAGCAAGCAACTTGCAGAGACCGATATCCAATGACAGTTGCGCAAGTCCAAGAGCCAGTGGATCAAATGGCTGCTCGCCTAGATGATTTAACAAGGCTAGTCAATCTCTTGAATAGAAGTGACAAAAAACCGAACCTTAAGTGCTGGAACTGCGGGGATGAAGGTCACATACGAAGAAACTGCAGAACACTCCAGGGTACGGAAGTTAAGGCCGCTCCTGTCAAGAAGGAGGGAAACTAATTAGTGGCCATCTCGCGGGACGGAAGTTGCCAGATAAAGAAAAGCCCCAGTTTAAAGCGCTTCAGATTTCTCCAGTGAATGGCGGCAATAATGAACTTTTCATCATGGGACACATCAACAGAGTTCCTTGTAATATAACCATTGATACAGGAGCCAATGTTACCATCATTCGAAAATATTTGGCTCAAGAATTGAAAAGCAAACTTATCTGGATGCCACCCTGCATTACCCTCCAGACTGTGTCAGGCCAGAAGATCGCCATCGACAGAAAAGTAAACGTAACCTCACGTTGGGAAGTGCCGCCTACCATCACACGGCATATGTGGAAGATATTACAGATTCGGATTAGACTTTCTAAGGACATACAATTTTTCCTCGGACTTCAAAAACAAACCTCTGAGGGCATGGCCCTAGTCGGAATTAATGATGAAGGAGATACATCTGTCCACAAAATCATAGCTGAAGACGATATCACAATACCAGGAAGAACAGAATTTTTACTTCCTGGATCCATAGCAGAAAATGGAAATTTCCTCTACGGCGTCATGGAATATTCCAAAAAATGTAACAGCGCGAAAAGAGTACTAGTAGCCTCAGCACTCGTCGAGCTATCGAGGACCGTTATCCCGGTGAAAGATGGCAGTGTTATTAAGAAAGGCGAAGTAATTGCAACATGTACTTCAGTAACGAGGAGTAAACGAAACAGTAATACTCCAGAACAAGTGTCTTCAGAGTGCATTACGTCGGAGTTACTGCAGAATGCACAATTAAGCGATGAAGAGAGGAATGCTGCCGAACGTGTTATTCAAGATCTTCAAGATGTTTTCTCCCGCTCATCTTCTGACGTGGGTCGAACCAGTTTGACACATCACAGAATTGATGCCGGGGGTTATCCACAAATTAAACTACATAAAAGACGTCTACCGATTGCTAAACAAGAAGAAAAACTTCTAAAGGACATGGAAGAAATCGATGCCATCGAGCCTTCAGCAAGTCCATGTGCATCTCCCATCGTCCTCTTCAGAAAGAAAGACGGTTAGACTAAAATTTGCGTTGACTATTTCCGGTTAAATGAGGTTACGAAAAAAGACATCTACTTTTCCTAGAATTGACCACATTATGGGCACTCTGCCTGGAAGCAAGTGGCTTTCGATACTTGATTTAAAGAGAGGGTATTGGCAGGTAGAAATAATCCTGATGACAGAGAAAAGACGGCATTTACCACAAGTCAACGATTTTGGCACTTCAAGGTGATGCTGTTTGGTCTATGTAATGCGTCGACAACATTCGAACGCCTCATGGAGACTATTTTGAAAGGTCTTTTCTAGGAAGCCTGTCTGATATACCTGGATGACATCATCATCGTCAAGAAAAGTTTTGAAGAACATCTAGATAATCTCAGAAAGGTGCTTAAGCCAATCTAAAAATCAGTCCCGCTAAATGTAAATTATTCAGACAGTAAGTAGCTGTTCTCGGACATGTCATTTCTGCTGAAGGTGTGTGTATGGATCCTGAAAAAGGTGTCAGCAGTTAAAGACTAAAGACGCCCCAAATATGTTCATCAGTTAATAAGCTGCCTAAGGCTTTGCACCTATTATAAGAGTTTTTTGAAGGACTTTTCTTCCGTCGCAAGACCACTTCACAAACTAACAGAAAGCAAACAAAAGTTCTTGTAGACACAGAAATGTGAGGATTCATTTAACGACCTGAAGGAAGCTTTAACATCGGTTCCAATCCTGACGTATCCTCAGCTTGACAAACCATTTATTCTCGACACGGATGGGAGCAATGAGAGTGTCGGTGCTGTTTTGTCCCAAGAAATAAATGGCCAAGAACGTGTCGTGGCCTACTGGACCAAATGCGTATCAAAACCGGAGAGGAATTACTGCGCCACCAGGAAAGAGTTGCTCGCTATAGTTAAAGCCCTAGAACATTTCCATCATTATCTCTACGGCAGAAAATTCCTGCTCCGCACAGATCATGCTTCGTTGAACTGGCTTTTAAATTTCAAGAATCCTGAGGATCAAATAGCCAGGTGGATACAGAGACTCCAAGAATATGACATCATTATCCGTCATCGGAAGGGATCATGATATGGAAACGCTGACGCCCTGTCTCGAAGATCCTGCCCAGAAAGCTGCGGATATTGTTCCAGGGTCGAAGCGAAATACGAGTTGCTTAATCCGGTCGCACGACAAATTACGATATCAACCTTGGCTGAAACAGACCCATGGAGTGACAAAGAAGTCAGGAAGGACCAGCTGAAGAACTGCGACATTAAACCTATAATTGAATCAATGGAGTCCTCAAACATAAAACCTACCTGGCAGAACATTTCGATTGAGAGTCCTACGACAAAACAATATTAGGCTCTCTGGGAATCACTCCACATTCGAAACGGCGTCTTATACCGGAATTCTAATCGGATGATGGAAAGGCATTCCGATGGCAGCTGATATTTTCAAGATCCCGAGCGTCCTTAAAGAACTACATAGCAGCTCTACAGGAGGTCACTTCGGAATAATGAAGACCTTGCAGAAAGTTCGAGAGTGTTTCTACTGGAGTAATGCAAAGGAGGATGTGCAAAAGTGGTGCCAATCTTCCGATGCTTATGCAGGTCGGAAGAAACGCAGCCCAGGCAAGCTGCAACGTTACAAAGTAGGAGTGCCTATTGAAAGTATCGCCTTTGACATCTTGGGACCTCTGCCACGAACTGCTGATGGCAACAAATACATCTTCGTTGTCACTGATTACTTCACCAAGTGCCTTGAAGCGTACCGTATTCCTGATCAAGAGGCTGTCACATAGCAGAGATGATGATACAGCACTGGATTTCCAGGTTCGGAGTGCCTGTTCAGTTACATTCCGATCAGGGAAGGAATTTTACCTCGGCTGTAATGAAAGAGCTCTGCAAGCTACTCGGCATTGACAAAATCCAAATCACACCTTTACATCCTTCAACTGGCCGGCATGGTAGAGGTTTAATCGAATCATCTTTAATAACCTCTCATTGGTAGTTTCCAGAAACCAACAGGGCTGGAACAAGAAGTTACCACAGATTTTATTGGTTTATCACAGTGCTGTCCAGGAGACCACCAGCTATTTCCCATCTTAGATGCCCTTCGACCGTAACCTTCGCCTGCCTTCTGATCTCTTATTTGGTCGCCCCCCGTATGCGCCTTCATCGCCTGAGGAATACATCCAAGATCTGCAGGCTCGGTTTGAAATGATGCATAACTTTGCACGAGAGGGAGTCAGCTTGGCGATGGAGAAGATGAAGACCTAATACGACACGAGCGCTACTGGACATCGATTCAACGAAGGACGCAAAGTGTAGTTGTGAAATTCGACTCGCCTCAAAGGACTCTGTCCGAGATTACAATCACCTTGGGATAGTTCGTACACTGTCCTAAACAGGCTGAACGACGTCGTGGTTCGGATCCGTAAGTCATCGAACTCTAAACCTAAAGTCGTGCATTTCGAGAGGTTAGCTCCTTACTATGGCCACTATGGCCATAGTACGTAGTGTATATAATGCAAATAGTATAAGACCATAGTTCTTTTTGTTTCTAAATTTGTATTTGATTTGATTTGTATTTAGTATCTGATATTATTTGATTTAAGTTACTTATTGCAATTATTGTTTATGTGTTTGTTATTGCAACGTAATGTTTATTATTGCATTTATGCTTTAGTTGTAAATATGGTTTTCTGTCCAAGGACTGTCCAGCCCGGGACGTGCAGTCCTTGGGAAGGGGGCAGTGTTACGGATTTTGTATTTAGTTAGCTATTTTTGCTAGAATTGTAAGTAAAATTGTTTTATTTTCCAGTGCAATGCAGCGCGTAATGAATCTTAAGAAAAAGCTGCACCGGAAAAGTAAAAATACAAGAGCATGTGCATTTAGCATTTAATAAATAAATACCTCGTAATCGTACACTTTTTCTTCCCAGAAACCTCGAGAAAAGAAAAATTACCAGAATGTTCTTGCGCGTGATTGGAAAGCTTTAAAAAGCCGGAGAAAAACATCTCAGCTCAGTTGTTTCAAGTGAACTGTTGTTGTTTACTTTGTTGCCGTAATTTTGTGATCGGATTAGCTATATCTGCGCTTTGGATTGTTGCGTTCTATTTTACGTTTCAGTAGTTGAAAATATAGATACTGGTTATATTACGTGATATTGTGATACCATAAGAACATTTTTGGGGAATAATCCAGCGTTTTGTTAAATTTCTTACGATTAGAAAAAAATTTATTAACTTTTTATTGGACTTTTGCATTTAATCTATTATTACGAACCCGAACGCACGCAACAATAATAACAGGAATATATCTTAGCAATCTTCGAACTTCTCATTTAGTCGATAAAATTCATTCGTTTTACGAAATGCTTTAAAAGTGTTAACTCTTAACCGGTTTAGGAGTTAACATTTTTCAAGCATTTTGAAATGTCTCATAATCCAGGCATTAAAATCATAATAATTTTCTTCGAAATATCAGTTTACGAATTATAAGGAAAACTTCATATATATTCCAGTAAATTGTCTTTAACAATATTTAAAACTTATATGTATTCCTTAAAATTAATTTATCTTACAAAATGTTTGAAAAATTTGTCCCTTTAACCAAGCTATTGGAATAAATTACTCCAGCAATTTTCTAAGTACCTTGTATTTCAAAGATTAAAATTATGATAATATAATCCAAATTATAAATTTTAGAATTATAGTAACAGCTTGATAGCCAGTAACTTATCATAAGTAAAAATAATATTTAAACTTTTTATTTATTTGTTAAATTTCTTTCGTTTTACAAATTGCATAAACAGTTTTAACTCTTAACAAGTTTGAGGTTTAAAACTATTCAACCTATTTTTAAATACCTTCTGATTCACAAGTTTAAAATTCTAATAATTTTATCCGAAATTTAATTTTTGAATTATAATAATAGCGTACTGTAATAAATATTCTATAATTTACTAAGCAACAACAACTGAACATCTTGAGTTATTTGTTAAAATTCGTTCATTTTACAAAATGCTTGAAAGACTTTAACTCTCAACCATGTTAAGAATTAAAAACTCTGTTCAAGCATTTTTTAAGTACCTTTACATGTTCACGTGGAAGGCAGAAAATTTAGTTTCAATTTTTTTTATTTATTTATTTCATAATCTGTACAAATTCAATGAATTTTTGAATTATAAACTCAACGATTTAAAGCGAGCATTGGCAACACTGTTCGGAATAAATTATTTATATTTCTAACGCTCAAGACTGTTGCCATTCGGCAAAATGTAAGATATTAATCTTTCAGTTTCATTCAACAAACTTCGATACTGAGAAGCGATATGCTGCCATTGGTGGAAATAAAATACTTTTATCATTCATGCGTCAGCGTGTTGAAATTTTTTAAACCGTAAGTTGCTTAGAATTTAATCTGTCTGATACTCAATGACAAATCAAGCGATTTAATAAAATAGAAGCAATAAACAAACTTCTTTAGAATTTTTTTTTTTAATTTTTAATATTGTTGATAATAAAAATGAATTTAAATCGTGAGATGTCTAATTTGAAAGTTAAAATCATTATGTGTTCATATATTTTTTATGCCTAGTATTTTCGCGCATTATTTTAGGCTGCTGGCAGGATTAAATTGTTCAAGCACTTTGTAAATACCTTATATTTTCACGACATTAAAATTATAACGATGTTATCCAAAATATAGTTTTTTTTTCTGAAATATAATAACAACTTGATGTCATTTTCTATTAATTTTTCATTAAATAATATATATGAGTTTTTAAATTAACTCTTATACTACCGGATTGCAATCGGCGCCGGAAATAAATCTTTGGCAATTCTTACGCGTAGAAAGTATTTTCGTGCATTCGCATTAATGTTTTTTTGCTAAAATTCAGTCTGATTTATTTTCTTCCAGCTAACGAAATACGCTGCTGTACAACCTTACAGAAGACAGCAAAAACACAAATTTCATGTGTAATTTCTAAAGCAGAAAAAGGGGGGAAGAAAAAAAAATAGCTGACAGACTGTGAATCACTAAATCAGCATCAAAAAGTAAAGTAACTTCCTAATGAAAAATTAAACCGATTTCACACTATTTTCGGAGCAGTCTCGCGACACCGCAAAAAAAGTTAGAAAATGTGCTAAGTAGTGAAAGGGGGGAGGGAACTATTTTTTTATTTCATGGATATTAAAAGCGGAAGTTTTATTTTAAACCCTTATATATATATATATATATGTATAATTACAAAACTATTTTAAAAACCAAAATATAAACATGCCTAGTATTTTCGCGCATTAAGCTGATGAAAAATTAAAGACATTAACATTTAATGGATTTTTGAAATTTATTAACTGTGAATTTCAGTTTTGACTTCATGAAAAATTAGTTCTAAATTTCTTACTTTTTGTCTTTATATATATCTTACAGTAAAACAATAAAATTCCAGATAGTCTAACTAACTCAACCATAGCTAGTTGTCCCGATATTTTACAAATTTGGATATTTTGAGTTATCAAACATGCAATTATTACCACACGTGGGAGATAATTTAACATTATTTATTAAATATCATTTGTGTCCAAATACCATATTTTCTCGCGCATTTTCTTGTCTTTTTTAACTAATTTTACTATCCGAAAATCTAGGGGGTAAAATCATGCGAATCATTTAATTTCAGAAGAACGAGGTCACAGTAAAATCATAACAAATGAAAATTAGTCACAGTTAAACTCCTACTATTTATCACAATACTGTTTCTTTAAAAAAACCAGCATTACAAAATGAATACGCAGTAATATTAACATTACAATCTCGGACGGTATATTGAGCTGGTATCTGACCTGTAATTGATCCACCGTTATATGTCCCGTTCAGTTAAGCTCTAGGGGTACCTCACTGGATGCGGCTTGACCACAGTTCCGCAGTGGGACGTCTGAAGGAGAAGGGAGGACGAACAATCCAGAAATCGAACCCATCAGCAATTGATAAGGCAACAATAAGCTGGAACGTAAATAACTGAATTAAGGTGAAATGACGCGTTTGAAAAGTTTTAGAAGTGTGAAAAACACCTGCCATGTCTGGGCAGTTCAACGAAGTATCTGCGTCAAATATGTTTCAAATAATAAATACGAGGGAAAAAAAAAAGGATGAACTGTTATTATAAAAATGCAATTATCAATTGAATGCATTGAAGAAAACAAAAATAATCAAGGAAATACAATTTACCAGTAAACTAGCCCTCAGAGGGAAAAACAATCTATAACAGAGGAAGGGGAAAATTATGCAAATGTTTGAAATTTTCAGAACCGAAGGCTGAAGCTGTGGGTTAAGGGGGCGAACGGAAGGCAATACAGAATTTATTCAATATCATTTACTGAATGCTTAGCGTTTTTATAATAAAAAAATAAACAGGTTTTTGTAGTTATTTGAGTTTTCTTTCTCTTCTCTTTTCAGGTCCACTGAAATTACAATTTTAAGATTTAGCTGCAATCGAAATCCACCGAAATTGCAACTGCAACATTCAAAATATTCAAGCTACTATTCAGTAATGCTAAAATTGCAACTCTAAGATGCAAAATTTTTATGTTGCAATACAGGCTTACTGAAACAGAAACTTAAAGGTTAAAAAATTTTAAGTTCTAATCCAAGTCCATTGAAATTGCAACTTGAATATTCAAAATATTTAAGCTGTAATCTAGATCTGCTAAAATTGCGAAAACTGCAATTTCAGTTCGTCTGTATTACCGGTACTACTTTCTTGATGGTCCTATCTTAATTTTTCGGAGAAATTTTACATTTTCATGTTTAGCTTTAAATTAATTACCGGAAATAATCGTGTCCTATTTGTTCCTGTTTCTGGAAAATGTAAAAGATCTGGACTGTCAAGTTGCTTCATTAAACTATTACAGAATGAGCTGTCTTAATTATGAACTTCTTTTATTAATTTTTAACCATGGGATATTAGTCTCGAGAATGGCATTTTGCGTTGAATCACTATAAACTACGTATCACTGTTCAAATTGTTACCACCAAACATTACCGCCCTGTATTATATTTAAAGAAAATAAATAATGAAAAATCTATCTGAATGTGCGCATGTTTCTCGCATTGCGAAAAAGTAATGGTACCTAGAGCTATCAAATTTTGAATAACGTAGTCTTCCATCCGAACATGAGCATTTGGAATCTCAAATTTATTTTATCTCTTCCACATTCTGTAAAATTTTAACAGATTTATTATTAACAAACTCATAAAAAAAAATCCAGCGTGCGAGATTATCCGCCGGAAATTCTAAAGGAACGCTGTTTTTTTTTAAATATCTTGTAATTTTACTCTTGAATCGAATTTTATGTTGCTTAAGCGCCAAGAGCGTGATATTTAATAAACAAAATAAACACACAAAACTTTAACAATAAAAACACAAAAAAGTTTTGCAAAGCTATCTTAGAAAGAAAACTGCACATTGATATGATGAAATAAGAAAAGATTGGAAAAAGAGAAAAATGTATGCCAACACTTGACACTGCATCGGAAAATACTAAACATATGCTGCTATGCTCCTCCTTAAAATTTTACAATTTTGCTGTTAATTCATATATGACGTAAGTGCGAAGAAAATGATGCTTAATGATAAAGCTAAAAAGATAAAAAAAAAAAAAAAGGGCGGGTTAGTAAGAGTGAGTGTAACAGTAGATTGATAGACTGCGAGCTCAGCGAGAACGTAAAAAACCTTAAGAAACCCTTTTGGGCGACAGTTAAAATCTGAAACTTTTCGTATACTCTACTTCCCGTTCCTTTCCTTTTTTTCCCCCTTCTTTTAGTTTGAGATGATTTTAAAACTTTGCAACAGAGACTTGAAAGTTTAAAATAATAGATGTCAAATAGTTGAAAATAATCGAGCACTTATTCAAAAGTCGCCAAACAATTAGAAATTAAATTAAAAATTTCATAGAAATTTGAATTAAATATTTTTTCCCTCTCTATCTATGCCATGGTGCAAATAGTAAAATTCCGGGATTTTTTGTTCGTTAAATGAAGAGATATGTCAAAAACCATTTCAACGTTAAATTAAGGAAGAAAAAAATCTAAATCCCCGATCGTCTGTTAGATGTTGCCATGCATATTTTTATATTCACAACACTAGTTCTTTAAAAACCAGCCGCTCGCGTAGAAAGCGGCTAAAATATTGTCATGAAAATAAGAAAAAGCGTGTAATGATTTTAATGAGTCCATCTAATGTCTTTTCATAAAAATATGGAATATTTCCAATTAGATATCTCATGACTTTACTACATGTTTATTTAAATCTATTACATTAAAAAGTAGAAAACTATATTCTTGAAAACTGTTTTTATTGCTTTTAAATCGCTTAGTTTATTAATCAATAAATTTCCATGTTAAATTTGAAAGTATCTTATAGTTACTAAGTGACAACACGCCGGCGTGTGGAAAATAAAAGTATTTTGTTTTCGGCCGGTTTATACACTGCTTTCATAGGGCTAAGTTTGTTAATTATAATTGAAATACAAATATCTTGCATTTTTCCGAATGGCAAGTCTTGTATGCTAGGGATAATAATGTTTTATTTCGAACAGTGTTGCCTCTGCTCGCTTTCACATCGTTGAGTTTGTTAATCAAAATTCATAAAGATTTTGCAAAACATGAAATAAAATAAATTCGAAATTCAAACTTCGGGTTTCCAGGGGGACATGTTTGGGTGGAGGACTACGTTACTCAAAATTTGATGCCTCTTAGGTATCGTTAATTTTTACTGCGAGGAAAATACAAAAATGCATGTAGATTCTTCAGTATTTAATTTCTTTAAAAAAATGCAACGTGATAATATTTGGTGGCAACAGTCTGAAACGTGATGCGCGGTTCATGGCAAAATAACCAATGCAATTCGAAACTAATAACCCTTTCTGGGCTTTTTTTAGCCCAAAGGGCATTAGCTCAAAAGGGCTATTAATTTCGTTTTGGCATTTTGCGTCAAAATCTTTGAAAGTCTGATTCACTTTTCAAATTATTGCCACCAAATATTATCGCCCTGTTTTATATTTAAAGAAATTAAATAATGAAGAATCTGCATAAATGTATGTGTGTGTTCTGTATTGTGATAAAACAACAGTACCTAGAGCTATCAAATTTTGAATAACGGACGTCTCCACCCAAATATGGGCAAATTTGGAAGCCCGAATTTGGGATTTGTTTTATATCTATTTTATATTTTGTAAGACTTTAATGATTTTTTGATTAAGAAACTCAACGCTTTCAAAGCCAGCAATGGCAACACTGTACGGGGGGGGGAATAATCTCCTGCACGCGAGACTGTGTATCGGAAATTCTAAAGATAAGCTTCTTTTAAATTATTTTGCAATATTGCTGTTGAATTGAATTTTATGGTTTAAGCTGGAAGAACATAATATTTAATAAATAAAGGTAATAAACAAAACTTTAAAAAAACACCCTTTTATGCGTAATATAAAATCTGAAACTTTCAGACTTTTTTTAATTAATTTTTTTATGAAAAAAAACTGTTCTTGGTCTTTTAAATTAAGAATGATAAAAAGATATTAAATGGGTGATTTTGGGCCTTTTTTAATATGTTGCACTAAAAGGAAAGTATCAGTTCTCCCTTGAGCATAGACATAGAAAAAAACACAAATAATTTTTTGCAATTATAATTAACTCTTGATTAATGATTATCATATTTTTGAATCAATTCTTAAATATATTTGTAATAAGTAATTATTTGTGTATTATTATGAAGTCCGCATCACGCTTTTATTTTTCGTGATATAAATTATGCATGATATAAAATATTCGTCATACAATTAATGCTACATAATTATTATCAAATGTAAGATTATTATTATATTTATATCATTATTTATTATACTTGTTTTAAATAAAACCTGACTGTATAGAGAAAAAAAAACTTTTATTTTATTTCTTATTCTTATATAAAACAATCGAAAGATTCCAGAGGTTAAAGGATTCGGGTTGGACAAGTATTTGGGATATGTCCCACCTGTAACAAAAAGAGATTACAGTAAGTTTTCAGAGCAAAGCTTTCCCAAAGGCTTTCTTTTTCCTGTTCTTTTTCTTTTTTTTTTTTTATAATGTAAGCACCAGACACTCCCATTTTCCAGTATCTATCTCACTGAGAACTAACTATGAAGCCGAAAAATCACACCTCTAACAAGTTTGTTTGTTATCACCTTTACTCCTTCTTTCGCTTATGTTCTTTTCTTCTTCCCTCCACCCCTTTCGCCGAGACTCACCTACGCCAACACATCAAACAGCCGACACCGCGGTCTGTGGGTGGATGAGAGTAACGAAAACGATACTTTAATATCTTTAATCGCTATCGCCGATTCCATCCATAGATAGAACAACCGTTCGAAATCGACTGCATGAAACGTAGGTAGTTTCTTTATTGAGGTTAATTGCACATTGTTTTGATCGTCAATGCCATAATAATACAGTTTCTGTTCCATAAAAATAATCTGTAACTACCCTATGAAGAATGGTGTTGGGAGACATTCGTGCCTGAACCAACTTCGAGATTGCTGCCTTAATATAGGTTTCGTAAGCGGCTATATTTTATTTCTGTGCCCACTTATACCAAAAACAGAGCTGCATTAAGACATTTAAAGGCCATATGAAAGATTTCGGTGCCCCCAGATGTGTTTACGCCACCCACCAGGTCCTCTCTGTCTCGGGTTTGATTTAGCTGCACCGTGCATTCCATGCCCAAAGAGACAATGGAAAAATGTTTTTGGCGCCCTTTCCTTGACGCATGTGATTATAACGCTTAATGGTTAATTCCGCTCTGATCAGCTTGGACAGTAGCGGATGGGTTATCAAGAATTCAGGAAATTTCTGAAGCCACCGATGGCTGTAGATCTGCTTTGCCACTAAAGATGTCCGTACCTTTATGTAAGTCGGGCGATTTTTCATCAAGGCAGAAGCCAGCATAAAGGTGCGGCACCTCAGTCAAAGATGCTTTCTCCAAGTTATAAAGACAACTTCATAATGCTACTGGTACTTTCATGAGATAATTTCGCCAAGACTCCTAATAAAGACGCTTTGGTATGAAAGTACTAGACCTTGACGAAAACTGATTTCTTCAAATCATAAACTCAACAGAATATTAGTACCGGTTTATTAGCGTGCTCGCAACGCTATACCAAGGCATTCTTGACAAACAGCGGTAATAGTGTATAAAAGCATCGAAACCTTTATCATGGAGATTTGCTGAGACAGAAATTATCATAAAAGTACGGCACTTTGATGAAACTTGCTTTCTCCCAGTTCCAAGCTGCATGTATAAGGGCGCCATTTCCTTTATGTATATCGCAGGCTATTCATTAAAATAAAGACCTGGCCATGGGCGCCCGGCATCTTGATGAAGGCTAGATTTTTCGTGGTGTAAAATAAACTTTCTAAAGGTGCCGGAACCTCACATGTCTTGACAGAGAGCGGCTAACTTCCAAACGGTGTGAACACTTTTATTCAAGTCAGAGATTGCTCACTTAGATCTTCAAAGGAATGTCTCGAAAGCTTGACGAAGGTGCATTCCTCACGGTATGAACTAAAACTCCTACGAGCGCCAGCACCTTCGTTGAATTTGAAAGCTATTTACTTAAATCGCCACGTTGGAGTTCCGGCACCTTGGGTGAAAGATGAAACTGAACTTCATAAGAATGCAGGCACTCCTTATGTTTTGAGGAACTACGGCTAACTTGCATGACGGTGTCTTGGATGACGAACAGTGTGATGAACTCCCAAGTTGACAACGTATGCTTTCGTTTAGAGGTAACCCATGTTACATAATTAACACTCAGGAACATCTGGAAACATCATTTTAATACGTTCCATTTCTTAACTTTCAGTAAGAAAATCTGATGGCAAGTGACTTCCAGTACCATGAATTCGGCACGGAGTAAATTACGCTCATACAGAGTGGCAAGCTGAGACTTTGAACCTTTAGGGCTTTCTCTTTTGTTATCTGTGATACTGTGCTCCTAAGACAAAACCATGGGCTAGGAAGTCAATAACGAAAGCCGAGTGCAATCAAAAGTTAAATTTCAATTTTGTGCAAGGAAAATTTTGCGTTCCTGCCCGCTGGCTTGATTGCTTGCTTTTTAATTTTAATTGTAAATTTTTTTAACTGTTTTTAACTGCATTTCGTGCTTTGGATTTTTCTGTATTTTACAAGTTTTTATGAAGATGTTTTCAATTTTTGTATATTTTTGTCTTGCCGCGAACTGGGAACTGAATTGATTGAATGAGAAATATATCCCTAATGAAATTCGAGGAAAGAAGTTTAAATGAAGTGCAGCAAAAAAGTGTGCATAATTTAATCGGCCGTACAAGGATGTCATGTGGTGTCCACATTAGATATTTTTTTAATGCATGGCGATAACATTTGGTGGCAACCACCTGAAAAGTGATTCGGATACAAAAAGTGATACGGACAAAAAGAGCGTTTCGAGACAATAACACCTCTGAAACTAACAAACAAAAAGGTGCACTTAAAGACAGTTCAAGAATTTTGAATCTGGAATTTTTGATTTATTTCAGATTTTTCACAAATTTAATGAATTTTTAACAAACGCAGCGATTTCAAAGTTAAAAATTGCAACGCTGCTTGAAATAAAACATTTTTATTTCCGGCGCGCAACACTGTTGCCATTAGGAAAAACATGTGATATTTAGCTTTCAATTGTAATCAATAAACTCGATAATTTGAAAGCCCTGTGTTGACGCTACTGGAAATATAAAACTTTTAACTTCCACACTTTTTATTGTCTTTTATCTTATTGGCATTCAATAAAGCCTAAGGTATTTAACCTACCAGGATTTAAATCTTTAACGGTTTCTGTATAAAGGCTTTGGTTTAACAAACAACTTTATTGGTTTAACAAACCGCTGGTTTGTGTTTAAAATTTATTTCGTTACGAACAATTTAATTGGCTTAACAAACAATTAGTTTTGGGTTAGAATGTAATTCGTTTAACAGGCAGTTTGAGTGGTTTTACAAGCAACTCAAACAATTTGATTTAGCAAACAGAACAACGCTTCTCTTAGTGGAAAGACAGAGCAGAAAAATTTACTCCTTCAGCCGAATCCCTCTCACTGGTACTGAACTAAATCCCGCGTACTACATAAAAAAGCGGTTCGTCTCAAAATTAATTCTCAAAATCTCTTTGATGGACCTGCCCTTCCCTGTTCTCCAGTGGGGGTGGGGAGAGGAGGCAGGAACGACAGTGGCTCAAGCAAGCCAGCTCGTTTCTCATTGAAAATCCTCCTTTTCATTGCAACTTTCCCACAATAGACCCTACCTTCTCACTCCAGCGGCTGACTTCCGTCCGTCCGTCCCTTTCTTGTGCCGGGTGGGCCGCCGATCGGCGCCGAGCGCCCGGATTCTCGCCGACAAATAAATGAAATATGCTCCTCTGAGGGGAGGCAAAGAAAAAGAGAAGGAAAAAAAAATTGTGGGTTCGGTCACACCCACTAGTAAAATTGCCATCTCGGCGAGCGCGTTAAAAAGCGAAAAGGTGTGAAAAGGAATGTCTTTTCGTTTGGCCCCTACCCTGCCCCCCACGTGGGTTTATTTGACCCCTGTGTCAGAAAAGAGGAGGAGAAGGCACAGGTAGGTAATGAAGTTAAAGTCGGGAATAAAAGAACTTCGATAAGATGTGGTCTGATAGGATCATTAAAAGCTGTTGTCAATAGGACCTGTGAACTTGGAACATTATTATTGTTTTTTATTTTTGATTTTTTAACCCCGGCGCCAGTTAGCGGTTACATTACTTGTTGTTTTTAACTGGAGGAGTGTCTGTGTTGCTTCCTACCCCCACAGTTTTTTTCCCTCTTCCCTGACTGAATGAATTTGTCAGTGACAGGAATAATATTACAAGAATTTCTTTCGTTGTTTTTTCTTTTACATCTCATGGCCGAACTGTTTAAAATATGGAGAACCCTCTATAACGAGTTTCAAGGAACTGAAAGTTTGGCTCTCTATATCCGGTGTTTCGCTATATCTGATCTAAGAAGAAAATATGGAACAGCTTACAAAATAATGTAAAAACTGACTGCTGAATCATACAGAAGTAGTGACTGGCATTCTTGTGATCTGGCACTTACGCACATGGTAGTTCTTCACAAATGACATTTGTGAATGTGTGTAACGTTTCTTGTGCGCAAGTGTCCCTTCTTTTCCATTCGCGTTCAAATGCCACTTAACATTCTCACATATCCCAAAATAGTAACTTTAATTTTAAAAAACGTATTGAAATTCAATTACAATAATTATTATCATAATCACTAAATTTCTTCTTCGTTGTTTTGCAATTTCACCGTATGTTAATAATTAATTTTATACGAAAATTTACTTAGCATAAAATCTATGATTTAAACCCATTCCTCTAATGCCGTGTTTCCATCTAAAATGCACATTTACAATTATGAATATAAACATCGGCCTTGTATAGTGCTGTCTGATCGAACACTCGTCAATTTTAATCAATGTTGCCGAACAGCTTAAACAAAGAACTCGTTTTAGGCTTTTTGACTAAATGGATCAATGGCTGTTTGGTTCAATGGGTGACACAGCAGAATCTCCTAAGGTAAAGTCATCAAATTACAAAAGTGAAAAAAGAGGACATTTACTTTAAAATGGAGACATTTCAACTTTAAAATAATTTGTTGAACAAAGTGCTCATACCACATACACATTAAAATATAATTTTTACAGCTACTTATTTTGGACAAAAGTTTATTTCTTAATAAACAATATAAGAATCTCATCCTGTTATGCTCTTGAAATTGTATTGTGTGAGTATTATCGCCTTCATTGCTTCCTCATTAAGTTTGTTCCTTTCCTTAGTTCATTAAGAGTTTATCAGTAAAAAAGGCCCTCTCATTATTTACATTTCATTTCTGTGAGTGGTTGTCGTAGGGGCCCAGCACACTACTTTGCCGGGAAGCTCAAAACTCTGTAAAGAGCGGTACTGGTCTCAACGTTTGCATTATGAGCAGGAACGCTAAAATAAAATTAACAAATGTTCAATAATTCGGAAAAGCAATAAATATTGGCACAAGATTTAAAAATACCGTCAATTGTTCATGACGATTATGGCCTTCGAGGGATTAATCCATTTGTCTTCAGATTTGACGAATGACATTGGTTTGCAAAGTTAATCGTACAGTTTTTTACGCGTATCAGTCATTCATGACAACTCGTGAAGTGCACGAATGCAAAAACAGTAAAACTGTAGAAAGAAGTGTATGCACAGTAAAACAATACTTTATACAGCCGGAATATTCCGAAAAAGGAAGACATTTTAAGATTGATGGAGACTTTACTCCAAGGTATGTTTATCGTGTATCCTGGTTTTCCAAGAATTAAGTATCTCGCATAGCCTTTCCTTTAGAACAGGAGTCTTCAAACTATGGCCCACGGGCCAGATAGAGCTCTCGATCACTATCAGTCTGACCCGAGAATGTTTTTTTAAATAATTTTATAAAATTTTAAATAACAGGTAGCACACACATCAGCTATTTCATATAACAGCCAATGCATAAACACATTGCCTATCATATAATGTTGTGTATAAAATACATTGTTACGTGCGTATGGGATCATAATGGATTGAATGCACACAGGAACAATGATAGCTTCGTAAAATTTATTTTCCGAAAAGAAACATGTTACAGTTCTAGAACTTTTCGCTAAAGTAGTCGTACAGCTCTTCTCAGTACGACAAAGCACAGCCAGTTGGTTGTGCTCTGGTGTTCTATTACACCAGAGATTCTACAATTTTACATAAAATTTTACTAAAATTATTTACATAGATACAAAATTCGTAACAATATCATAAACATTATGTAACCGTATCTAAATTTAAGATGAATAAAATACAGTAACACTATCAAAAAATTTAATATTGTACTTTTTACAAGAATAAAGTTTTCGCGTGTTATTTTTAACTACTTTCATAGTAGTATTCTAGCTTTGTTCATAAACATTTTCAGCAGCGAATTTGTTTAAATCCGAATTTTTGTTCTGCATATGTTGTAATTTATTTTAATTTTGGAAATGTTTTTTTTTCACTCAAAACTTGCCCAAAATATGAAATACCTATGAGCGAAAGATTGCACCTGATCAAAATGCGTTGATAAATTATTACAACGGAGAGGTTAAATCCACTTAAAAGTAAAGTTACATAGCAAGCCTACGGAATCACTGATATTCTGGGACAAGAGTACTTTTTGCAAATGTTTAAATAGTTTTAAGAAATTTATGTTAGGTCAAACTGTCTAAAGGGCTTAAAACAAGGCTTTTTGCAATATCATAGCGGTATAGAATATAGCATTCTCAAAAGACTCACTGCTTTGTTTAAAAACATGTGTATGCTATTCATCATTATCACATCATCACGCTATGATGAAATAACTAGGTTTTGGCCCTCGAAGCTTCTTGAAACACCAGTACGGCCCCATGGCTGAAAAGTTTGGAGACCCCTGATTTAGAACATAAAGAAAGATGGGGGTGAATATAAAAGAGCAGTAAAACCTAAAGGTGTTTTCGTTATTCTAATACCTTTAAAGAGGATAAATTTAACGGTTAATAGTTTTTAAATTGGAATTTGCTGAAATTCTGGAATTAAAGATTGAAAAAAAGCTCAATTCATCCGATTTCTGCGCATTTGGAGATTAGCTATAGCAGTATAAAATAAAATTAAATCTGTAGGAAACTGAAAGAGACCAAAATGATTGTTCATTATATCTTAGTATTCGTTATAAGCCGAGTTCCTTATATCGAGGTTCAACTATACTATGCTGACACATGAGCCCCGTTATACTATAAATTCGATATATTGCAGTTACGTTCATAATCCGGAAATATGGCATTAGTGCCGCATTCCGATATATCGCAGTTACGTTCATATCTGGGAATATGACATCAGTGCCATCAGTTGTGGAATGAATGCATTAGATGTATTGATAATGTATGAATGTATTAAAAATTTGGATATTCGAAAAGTAGGGAAGATAAATTTCATACATTGCCAGTCTGTCATTTGGCATTCTATAGAATGTCTAGGAAATGTATGAAATATTAATTATCCCCTACATAGACGGCCAATTTCGGCATTCTGTAAAATGCCTATAAGTATTCTAAGGATTGCCATTTCATAAATGATATTTTTGAGCATTATAAGCGTACATGCGTTATAAGCATTAAAAGTTCTCACACTTGAAACATTCTCACTGAAGATCCTTGAGCTGAAAATGTTAGTTTTTGTAAGTTTGAAAAATAAAAAAATGTTTGATATTCGACCAAACTGGTGAAATTCTTTGCAAACTTCAAGACAATAGCTGTATCATAGTGAGGAAGAAACCACATAAAATAAGGGGAAAATGCACTAAATTTAATATATTTTATATATCAGTAATATTTCTTTAAAAATTATAAACTTTTTATGCAAAAAGTGCCATACAAAAAAGTAAAATGCAAGAATACTAGAAAACAAATAAGATACGTATGAATCGCTAAGCTAAGACACGTATGATCTAAATATTATGATGCAAGAAGAATTGATCGCATTGAAGGAGGATTATTTGAAATCAATCGACTTACTTTGTTTTAAGAATTATGGTCGAATGAAAACTTTAAGGAGAAAAACCTTTTTAATTAACAGCGTCTGTAAGACCTTACAATCATCGTCTGTTTAGAATCATGGTCTCTTACTTTAAAACTAAAAATTCAAAACCAAACGAATAATAAAACAATGCCATACAAAATTCACATTATACCAAGCATACTAAATTTAATTATAAGTATTGTGTTCGTTCACGTTCCTGAACTTCGCCCCCCCTACTTGTAATTTCCTAAAATAGCATTTTGGCTGTTCAGAGGTTCAGTTGATAAGGAACTTTTACTTGAAGCCCAACTCTTGTAGCTATAAGTGTATTTGGTGAACAAGGCTCAGTAAGCGGATCAACTGTCCTTGATGCCTCAGTCGGACAGCAAGAGATGTTTCCAGTGGAAAGGATCTTTTAAGATCTGTGGCTTGATCTTGACTTGGTAACACTTGAGTTTAAAAAGTGTGGACGTAGTTCTGCAGGTTATGCCACTTCTAAATGGTAGAGATTTTGGACAGGTCATATTTTCCACCTTCAGCTGTTCTTTCGCTACTTTTAAGTGACCACCAGTACCCAGAAATACCTGAACAACAGGTCCCAAAGGCCAGATGATGCGTTTGTCCAAAATCCCAGTCAACACTACATCACCCACTTGTAATGTTTCTTTCTTTTGTTCTCGTCTATGGCTAGATATTCATTTCTGAATCTCGAGCGTAGATCATTTCGGAGCATTTGCCAACACCGCAAACGACGAGTTAAGCTATTACTGTCAATAGCATCCAAATCCTTTACATCGTATTGTGTAATTCCTTGTATGACATGTGCAGGTGTCAATGGATTTAATTGCGTCATTTCACCCTCTAAAAAGATTAGTGGTCTTGAATTCCTCGCTGCTTCCCAGTCGTATAGTACAGTTTCTAGCTTAATATAACCTACCGTTTTACTACTCAAAACTCATCTTAAAAGTTCTTTTCCATCCGTACTAACGGCCCACCAGCGGCCGAGCGGTAAAGTTGTTGACACTGGTAGTTCACTCCGAATCCCTCGAACGGGCTGGCTGCATGGTCGTTTTCGTGGTTTTCCCGATGTGTAACGTCTATACGAGTCAGTTTCCCTTAAAAGTCCTCCACGAAAACATCCCTTTCCTTAGGCAGGTATCCGTCTATTACTTTGCTATAATCAAATACAATAAACACACATCATCCATACTAACCTCCCCAAAATTCACCAAATCCAGGTGAGGTTTGGAGGATTAAATTTTCATTTAATCTTCTCAATTGCTGAGAATTCATTATTTGCTCAGTTAAGTTCGGTTATTGCATTACTTGCTCCGAAAATTGGTACCAGTGTCAGTATATATAAAGCTTATTCTATTCCTTCTGGATAGGAATCGTCTGAGTGCCATTGTAAAATAAATTGCTGATAAAGGTTTTTTTTTTAATTCAAGGAGCAGTGCACGATAAATGGCACAGGTAAAAATCACAGTCCACGCCTTTTCGCAAGTACAACGGGCCAGTCAAACCGATATCAGTAACCTAAAAAATACCAGCATACTTTATACAGTCTTTCCGTAGGGATGCGAATGATGGCTGAGCAGATACTCCTTTGAACATTTTGCAAGTAACGCACTTCGAGCATATTCTCTTTGCAAGTAGTCTTACGTCGAAAATTCAAAAATATTCTCGCAAGTTACATATCAATGTTTCTGTGCTTGAATGTTGCAGTCGCTGATGTTTCTGCTCTATTAACCAATGAATAAATATACGGTTTCCTGACAATATGATGAAACGCTTAAAGTATTCGTCTTCTTCACTTAAAGCCAGTTTAGTTCTTACTCGAATAAGTGTACAGTCATCCTTAAATGTACGCATCCATTTTTCTCAGCTTTGATCAAACATGGTAACCTTTTTTCCGAAAAATTCACTTTTTCTGAGGTTAATTTTTTTCAATTTCTATGTTCCCCATTATGACTGTTATTAAACAATCTGAAGATCCAAGCTTATGCCCGTACATTCTTCTAATAGTTAAAAAATCGTGTAAATGTAAAGTTTGGGATCATACAGGAAACTCTAGAAACTCCTTTTTTCCATTATTCTGAATTAACTGTTTTTCCCTTATTTCTGACATTTCATAAATAGGACATCTATCCGGTTCTCGTCTAAGCCAGTCGGGGCACTTCCACATCTGTTCTGCAGCAATGTTTTGCAATTGCATCCTCTAGAAGAAAGATGAGACCGACTCATTGAGCTTGGTATATAATGTCATTCGAGAATGTGTAGAAAGGGCAGAAAGAAATATCTGTACAGTTGAATTACATTCTTGGTAACAAAATAAGCAACAAACGCTGAAAGAAGAGATACGAATGTAAAAGGGGGATTAAAACATGCGATTTATATATCAGCTAGAGGTTACTTCGTTGTATATAAATAGGCAACCAAAATTAGCATAAAACGCAATCCCGCAGTCACATAACAAGGCTTTAAAAAGGGGTATGCCGGACCAAGCAGCGATAGTTTTGTGTAATTCGAGACAGCCAAAGCGGAAATCATGAGCCGAAGACACCATTCGCATGATGAAATGGGTTGGAGAGCTATCGGGATTTTTCAAGCTAGTGCAAGACAATCCGCTGTTGCCAGACAGCTGAACGGGCATCGTAATGTCATCAAAAGGCTGTAGAATCTTTACCAAAGAGATCAAAACCCCTGTAGAAGACGTGGGTCTTGACTCCGGAGGGTTGCCACAATGTCAGACGATAGCTTCCAGTTGCTATGTGCAAGACACCGTAGATCATCAACAGTACGACAGCATCTCTTTGCTGTTGCAGGACGGCCTGCATCCCGCCAAACTGTGTCGCAGAGACTGCATGAAGGTGGACTGTATGTCAGACGAACTGTGGTTTCTGTTCCTTTTTCTCTGTGGCATGTCAAAGCGCGGTTGAATTCGACCTGTGAACATCGCATTAGATGCGGCCCCATTACTCTGGTGTCACGGCCTATTACTCTGGTGTAATAGGCCGCATATAGGAAGTATTTCAATTTACATCCAGAATGCTTCCCGAAGGACAATGATATCGTGAGCGCCGGGGACATGCTATCCAGAGTTAAACATCGTCGAAAGCGACCACTATAAAGGATGTGTGATCACAATCGGGGAAATTTTTTTCTTGCTGCTTCAAGAATTTCGCTTCTCATTACTTCTGTCTCCTGATCACTTAGCGGCGAAAATCTATTTTGCTATGAAATTTCCACCTTTTCTTCATGACTGAAAATTCTTTTGGACTTTTTTTGAAGAGAGCTCCATTTTACCTCTTTTTTTCTGAGTTTCATCTTGGCTATTTCCATTCATTTCAAGCTGATGTTTGTAGTTTTGGTTTTTTTTCCGCCTAGTTGTGAGGAAGTATTACTGTAGTAGAAAGGATTGTTTTTTCTTCAATGATTTTCTTTTTTTTTTCTTGTTTCGAATATTACTTTTTCGCTGCATTAGCTACTATCTTCAGTTTGATTTCAGTTTCATTAATTCCTTGGTAGATGGCATTGGATCTAACAGAATGGTTTGCTGCATAGTAATCTTCCAGATCAAATTTCATTTCGTTTGAGTGATATTCCTTCAACATCTACTTCATTTCTTCAAATTCAACTTTTATGTTTTCCGGTGTAGAGTTCCTCACTTTTATTCTGCTAAATTAAATGTCGAGGAACCTAGTGAACTGTTAGCGAATTATCGCTTAGTTCAAATAACAGAGACTGTAAACTCAAGAAGGGTTAAGTACCCTTTATTTACTCAAAATAAGATGGGGCCACTTATAAGATGGGGCCACTCAAAATAAGATGGGGCTTACAACTTGAGCTTAAACTCAAAAATAAGAAATAAGCACTAACTATATCTAACTAAGAGATTTAGCCGAAACTAACACATTTCTAAGGCAGTTGGCCCTTAGTTTTAAACTAGCCGGCGAACTATCAAAAGGCACATAATATACGGCCGAGCATAACAGCTAGATAGGAAAGCACAATTAAATTAAAATAACTGTTATAAAATTAAAATATACTTTACATATATACTTATGTAAGAATGCATTTTTTTGCCTTGCTTCGTTGGAGGGAGAAACCTTCCTAGTCTTCTTTTTCGGAAATCAGAATACAAAGACTCGTTTTCATAAGTATTTGTCATAAATATGAATTCAAAATTCAATCATTGTACTTAGTATAATCTGAGAGCATAGTCCACTTAAATATTAAAGCAGTTGTAGGTCACTTACGTTCTACATTTCATCTCTACATTAGCAAAGTTTAAACAACTCGCCACAGAGCTTAAACAAAAGTGAAACGAGTCACTGTGGCATAATTTTGTAGAACTTATCTTCATCGCAGTTGAAGGTCGACTGCAGTCAATTGTTCTAGTGCCACTAGATAGCATTCGGTAAAGAAATTTTCTCTGGTTCGTTGGGATCAGATATACCAAAAGTCGTTGGCGATCATGTAGTCACTATCACACAGGGATCGTCTCGCTTAGACATGAATTTACCAGTTTTCTCTAGTGGGCTTTTGCTCACAGGGTGGAGACCCATACTTTATTTCTAGGAGCAAATTTCGGTGTTTCTTTGTCTTTGTGGTTTCTTATCAGCATATCGCTTGGTATATCTCAACTCTTTCTCGTATCTGTTGTACAGTTCTCGCAAAACATTTCAAATACGGAGTAATTTCTGGAACAAAATTATCGTACTCAATTACGGCTTTTATATCATGTTTTGCATCATTAGTGGTAAGTAACTCTCGTGCAAATTCAAGAAATGCAACAGATTGTCCAGTTGAGTCGCATTTGGCTGTGTTTAAAGCAAAGCTTATTTATGTCAGTTTATTCTTTCTGCTTGATGGCCATTACCATCATTAAGTATTGCTAAACGGCGTTTTAGATCTCTCTCTTCTTTCTTTCTACTGGGTTAGATTGTGGGTGATAGAGGGGTCTAAGATCAGTGTTGAAGATATAGCATAGTTGGTTCATGATAGCACTCATAAATTGAATATCATTACCCTTTTTTATTTTTCTGAGAAACCCGAATCAAAGGGCGAATATTCGTGGCACAGTCTTGCACAATAAAAACCCATTTTTCATCAGATGGTGCTTCACGAAGGGGACCGAAAAGGTGAGTTGACAGGCAAATCCTTGAGCATAAACAGGAGTTTGAACTAACTCAGATGGCTTTTGATTACAGGCTTTATAGTGACAGCTTTTGACATAGTCCGCTATATCTTTTCGCATTACAACCCAGTAGCCTGCCTTTTTGTTATTCGATAAAATTTCCCTTCAGATCAATAATCACCTGCCATGAATTAGGATATTATTATGGTATTCTTTCAAGACTTCTGCTTTTCTTTCTTGAGGTATAACGAGAGGTGTTTCTTCATCTACCGAATAAGGGGAATATTCATACAACACTCCTTTTTTCATAATACATTCTCTTCCAGTCCAAGTTGAACCATCTACTTCTTCCTCTAGACTCTCAAAAGCTTCAAAGATCTTCCGAAGATCATCATCTTCCAGCTATGATTGACATACTTCTGCAGGACTAGTAGTAGGAATTTAGACGGAGACAGCACAGACTTGACAAGAGTCTCTGCTTGAATGATCACAAAGAGGACGTCTCCCTCCCCCGACGTGCTATCTCTTAAAATTGGGAGCTGAACTTATAACGCATTTTCCCCGCCTTCTTAGTATGCCTTCGTGGTGTAGTGGTCAGCACACTCGACGCGTATTCGAGAGGTTCATGGTTCGAGTCCCGGCGAAGGCATTGCTCATTTATCACTTCTCTTAATCCAAAAAAAAAATCCGATAACTCTACAGTGGCGGCCGAACTAAAAAAGGTGGTGGATGATGATTTTCCACCACCAGGATTTGGCGACTGGGTCCCGTAATCCCCAGCTGCCCTTTAAAAGGGGATATATAAGGTATTTCTCCCGCCTTCTTGGCATGCCGTCGTGGTCAAGCACGCTCAACACATATTCGAAAGGTCCGTGGTTGCAGTCCCGGCGAGGGCATTGCGCATTTTTCACATCTCCTGTTGTCAAAAAATACCTAATGTCTCTACAAAACTGAGCTAAAGTCGAGCTGTCACCTATATAATGTTCAAAGCTCTTGCCATAGACAGACTCATTTGACTCCTTGCCAGGATGAATGAAATGGGCTTGTACTAACCATTGTCACACAAGTGAGATTCGTAGCAACAACAAGATTTAAATGCCCTTTAACTAAATCAATCATTTTAAAAAGTAGGAAATATATTCAAAAGAATAGTGTTTACTGTTTTTAAATTGCTTAGTCTGCTACTCAGTAAGCTTCCAGATTAAATCTGAAAGTTGAATATACATCACTGAGCTACTGAATTGGTATTGGATGTTTTAAACTACTGAATGCCAGCATCATAAATATACGATCCTGAACTACTGCTGGTTTTACTCAATTGGCAACTATCTGGGACGTGAAAAATAAAAGAATTTCATTTCTGGCAGTGACATCATCTCGCTTTCAAATAGCCGAATTTGTCGATTAAAATGGGAAGATAAATAACCTTTCCAAATGACAACTGTCTGGAGCGCAGAAAATAAAAATGTATTATTTGGAACAATGTTGCCATTTCTCGTTTCCAAATCGTAGAAAAAAAATTAATTCAATTTCTACAAAGCTGAAATGAATCTAAAATAAATCTGAAATTCAAATTTCAAGCTTTAAGGTGCCAGTGTTCGGGTGGAAGACAACATCCTCCACCCGAACAGTACAGAGTGGTCATAAAGAAACCTCCCCGATATACGAACCTCTAGCGGCTATTCTGCTCAACCAATCAAAATGAAATTTCAGGTATTGTAATCAGAAGGTATGTGTTCGAGATTCTGATGATTTAAAACAGTAGAGCTGTCATGGTTGCATTCAGAGGGGATATATCTCTTTTCTTTCGGGGGTGGGAGACGATACAGGTATGACAAAATTTGCTGGCGTAAAACAATTGCAAAGAAGAGCATTGTAAAGGAGCAGTGACAACACAAGAGAGGCGAAGGAAAAAAAATTCTTAGAATTACAAGTTTTCAACTTGCCTACCTTCGCAGATGATAAAGCATAGCATGTAGGAAATTGTGGACAAGAATGACGAAAATAACATCGCAGGACGAATGTATAACATTACGTTTTATGGCATGTTTCATTTCTAAGAAATCTTTTGTTGTTGTTGTTGTGACTTGTCTCACTTGTCTAACAGTAACATCAGAACAAGCCCACGAAGTTCATCGTGCCAAGGACAGCAAGACTGCACCTGTAGTTGGCAACAGCCTTGAGCACCATACAGGTGACAGTATGACTTCCCTCAGTTCCGCCCCCAGTTTTGAAGGAGAGCACCCTGGGGGGACAGGTCCGAGGTCTACCACCCCCTCTTCTCTACTACCATCTTTTCGAGAGGACTTTCGGCTCGCTGCATAGTTAGAGTGCCTTCATGTCGCACAGACACTATACATTTACAAACATCCATGCTTTCTCCAGGATCCGAATCAGGGCCCTTCGGTTTCGCAGTAGGCTCCCACTATACTGCCTGGGCGGCATTCTGAGAAATCTTATGAATTTGATGTGCACAACTTAGATTTTAGATAACCTCAAAACCAGAAATACATCGCAGTAAGGTTGGGGGATCGCTGTGCAACAAAACTGCAAAGTTACCGGACATGACTCTATCTTGAAACGTCGTATGTTTGAAAACTTGTAACCCCAATAAAAGTTGCTTTTCCCCCCTCTTCTTCTATCTTCTGATTTTTGTCGTACGTGTATTGTTCCAACGCCGTTTATGGTGTTTCACCACGCTGATCCATTTGCGCAGGAAAAAGTGGGTGTTGCTGTTCGAAAATTTCGAAATGTTTTCAGTGTTACCATAATTGTGACCGTACTATTACCATACCGCACTGTTATCCTATTGCTTTAAAATCATCACAATCGCCAGGAGATAACTTCAAACAACAATATCTGAAATTTCATTTCCATTGGTTGAACTGATAAGCCGCTAATTGTTCATATATTGGGGAATTTTTTTTATGACCACCCTGTATTAAAACTGCCACGATGCGAGGAAGATATAGACATGCATACAACTTTCTCATTATTTCATTTTTGTTTTTAAAGTAATACCTGAAGGTAGCATTTGGTGCTAACAATTTGAAAAATGAATCGGACAAAAAGTAAGTTTCATGGCTAATGGTACCTCTGGTGCTAATACAATTTTATTGCAAAATTATGCAAATATGGTCTGAAGGCACGTAAAAAAGAATAAACAAGAATCTCAAAACAAATCATTAGTACAACAGTTCAAACGCTAGAAAAAACGTACATACGTAATTAGAACGACCAAAATGCTTACGGAACACAGATACTGAATTTGCGATGTCATCACAAAAATCATGTGAGCCTGATGTCACGTGCTATTTTTCGATTCCTCTCTCGCTACTTTAGCTCAAACATTTATGACAACCATATGGCAACAATACTCATGGACTCTATTTCCTTTCTCCAACCTCTTTCAATCTGCGATTTTTTTTTTAATTATAGGTGTAAAATGTGAGCCATGCTATTGTTACAAACTGTGTATGTATGTAAATAACTTTAGTGAAATTAAACGCATATTGCAGTATCTCTTGTGCAATATTACATGAAAGGTCTCAGAGTGAAAAGCATTGCCGGAAAAATAGGAGTACAAGGTTAGGTCCTTTTAACATTGACTAAAATGGCTATCTTGCAAAATTGGCGAGATAACGCCAAGCTGGCGATGGTTTTGGCTACTAAATTTTGTTGCCGAATTTGGGGAGAAATCGCCAAAATCTGCCCTACTGTTGACCATTTGACGACATTTTGGTCTGATCCTTGTGTAACTGTAACTATATCAGGTCCTTGGTAACTGTACCTGTGTGTGCTTTCTACCAATTTCAATTAATTAAAGGTAGCGGAAATTTCTCGGGGGACGATGAGAAATTATAGAAGACCGGAGAGAACATCAATTTTCAGTTGAGTTTAAAGCTTAGAGTATTGAAAGTACTGAAGGATTACTGCCCGAGCTTACGCAATTGAGGCTTTTTGCATTGCCTTGTGTTTCAACGGTCTTAGTAAATTGAAGTGGTAACTACTGATCGTGCTCTGCGTCATACTGAGAAGAGCTTTACGAGTACTTTTGTGTGAAAAGTTTCAGAACTGTAAAGGGTTTTTGGAAAAACAAATTTCGTCAAGCTGCCATCGTTTTTGAGTGCATTCAATCCATTACGATCTCATACGCAAGTAACAATATTTTTCGTCAGCTGAATGTCGGCTTTGTTTTGTTTAAAATTCTGTGCCGCTCCGAAGGCGTGGTAGTACATGAGCCACTTGCCATTGCTTTGTACCTGGTTTCGAATCTGACGGCCACATGTAAACTCGCGATTAACCGGAGGCGGATAAATGGGCTCTGTCCGAAATATGTTTAGTTTCTTCTCACGGATTCACGAAAAAATTATAATCACTGCCTGTCAGAATAAATCAAAAGTTCTACAGGAAATGCAAAAAGGAAAAGAAAATGCATGAACGACAGTCGCATTAGCGCACACATTTGCTTTTTATCCAGAAGTGTACATAATTTAATCGTACACGATTTGGAATATGTATATATTATTAAATCATTCGTTAAAGATAAATTTCTAAATAACAAAAGTAGATTAAGTTGATAGTCATTAATCTTCTGTTTCTCATTGACGGTCTAAATGTAAGATTACTGTAAGCAAAAATTTTCTATTTTGTTCTTTTGAATGTTGATTAAATTTACACAACGGAATGCACTTATTTTTGAAAACAAGTTCATTGAAAAAGACTAAAGATCATATATTACGAAATAGATACAGGTGCGGTAGACCACACAGAGACGAGAAAGTCGTGTGTGCGGTCCCCGCCTGGTTTCAGACAGCATTTAATTTGCGCAGAATCCCGTCTGCTGTACCACACGTAACTAACTGCCTTGCCTTCGTCAAACATTAGTGGTTTGGTGATAACATAACCGAGGAGTTTTAATAATATTTTTTCAAACATCATTTCCAATTCAAATCACTCAGTTAAGCTGTCATCGCCATTGTTTTCCCGTCAAGCATTGAGCTCCCAAACATTTTCTTTTTCTCCCCCCCTTTTTTTCTTTTTTTTCCCTCCTTTCTTTTCTTTTCTATTTTTTTAAAACTTTTTTTTTTTTTAATTGCTAGTTGAGGAAAGACAGTTTGGGTAAACATTTTTCAGAATTGCCTTTAACGAGACTAAGATATCAACAGAAGCGACATTTTTAAGCTCCAATTTATTATTCAAATTGTCGTGATCTAGTATTCGCATATTTTGTTCCTTCTGAAACATAGTTTTTCTATCTTTATAAACTCGAGAACCTCTAAAACTAAAATTTTCTATTTGGGAATTCCTAAAATTATATATATTTTTTTTGGCATCATCTAAAATTATAATTCCTTTTTTCAGGAGCCTCTAAAAATATAGTTTCCTTTACTGGAACTCTTAGAACTGTAATTTTTTTGGAACCCTAAAACCATGACTTCTTGGAGGTTTCTAGAAAAAAAAAATCTAGTTTTTTTTTGAGGGGGGGGGGAACGCTTAAAACTACAATTTTGAGTTGTTTTTTTTTTAATCCCTGAAAAAAGTTTTCTTTTTCTTCTTTATTTTTTTAGAGCACTTGAAGCTATAATTTTCTTTATTGGATTATCTAAAATTATAATTTTCTTTTTTTGTAGCCAATAAAAATGTAATTTCGTTTTCTTGAACCCTTAAAACTGCAACTCTTTTTTTGGACCTTTAAAATGTTATTTTCTTTTCTGCAACTCCTAAAACTAAAAAACTACTCCTAAACTGTAGAGTTTTCTTTTTCTGAAATACTTAAAACAAAATTTCTAAAAAGCGGCTTATGAAAGCGGTTTTTGAACAAAAAAAGCGGTATCTGTTTTAGCGGTTATAATTTTGTTTTGCAAAAAATTGAGAAAACTCAAAACTAGAGACCCTAAAACTGTATTTTCCTTTTTGGAATCCTTAGGAATATAATTTTCTTTTGCGCAACCGCTAAAAATATAATTTACTTTTTTGCAACCTCTAAAAACCACTCAAAATAGAATTTTCTTTTAGAGCTATCAACAATTAGCTTGATTGAACTGCCCAAGTCATTGACAAATTGAAATATGCAAAGGTATTTTTGATTAGCAACGACCACTAGTGGCCGTGTGGTGACCACCCCATCACTTAAATTCTTAATACACCAATAAAATTCAGAAAGTGTTTTTTCGGCGCCAATTTTTTTTAATTCTTTATTTTAACTTAATCTTTTTTTAGCCTCTTTCTTCATTTTACCTCAAAACTGTAGAGAATATATTCTGTTGTATTCATACATGAAAAAAAATTTTTGCACGTATTTACTCGCGTGCATGGAAATAATTTGGTTCAGTGTACCCGAGTTAACTCGGTTGATTGTATTAAGAGGTTAAATTCTTAAAACCCCGTCCGCAAGATTTGAGAGAAAGGCAAAATGTGGCTGAAGAAGCTCCTCTATGCATATTTTTCAAGCCGATTAAAAATGCGATTACTTGATAAAGAATAATCGATTGATATTTAATCGATAGAGTGGAATTTTAATGGCTTAAATGGTCCATTATCCGAATAATTGGTCTATTCCTACTTTAAATTTATCTGTGCATAATAACTATAATTTCGATCTGTACTGAGTTGTACTCTCGGTTAATCAAGCGTGAATTACCTCTCTAAGACGATCACCTCTTCAGAAGACTAAAACAATCTGAAACTGTGAAACTAGTCGTTCTAAAAGAGAGTTCACTGCATATTTACAGCATAACGTAGAAGATGCAGTGTAGTACAATATTATGCAGTTCGGCATTAGTATTGCATTATATATACTACAGTATAGTACTCTGAAGTGTAGCATTAGTATTATATTATGAACAGTATAGTACTATTTAGCGTTTATTTGCAAATGCATGTTGTATAGTATCATATCGTGCAATTACAGTATAATACAGATGATGTGCCTGACGGTGAGGACGATTTCGGTAAATAAAAAAAGCAAATGTTTTGAAATAAAAATTGCTGGAACAGCTTATTGTTAGTCCAAAGGGATTTGAATCCCAAGGGACTATTACTTTCGTTTTGGCATTTTGCGTCGTTTCACTTTTCAATTCACTGCTTTTATTTATTTATTTATTTATTTTATTTATTTTTTGACGTAGCGTTCTCTTCAAAAATCGTCTGCGTTGCACGGAAAAATAAAAAGGGATTTTAATTACAATTCTAAATAAATAGCCAAATAAATGAAATTCGTAACAATATTCCCTAAAACTTTAACGAATTTTTTAGTAACAAACTCAAAGATTTCAAAGTCAGCAATACAAACGTTGTAGAGAAAAACATTTTTATCTTCAGCGCGTGAGAGTGTGTACCGAAATTTCTAAAGATATGCTCAATTTAAAATTATGTTGCGATATTGCTGTTTAACTGAACTTTGTGGTTTAAGAGCGAAGAACATGGTATTTTTAATAAATAAAGGTAACACACAAAGTGTTAAATAAACGCCCCTTTGGACGTAATTAAAATCTGAAACCTTTCAGATTTTCTTTCTTTTCTTTTTTCTTTTCTTTTCTTTTTTTTTTTTTTTGAAATTAAAAATGTTGTCTATTTTTAAATTTATCCGTCTTTCAAAATGTCGCATGTAAATCAGCTGTGGTTGAAAGGATATGTTTCTGCTCCGTCCGAAAAGAAATATTCCTGCTCCATAATGCGAAAACGCATGCTATTCGAATTTCTAAATGCAAAATAAGGAACATTATTTATAGGAAAGGGAGAAACTATCAACTATTACTTCTACATTAAAAGAAGGCTTCAAACGAATACTCGAAAAAGGTACAAACAGTTTCTAATATTTCTTACGTTAAGTCATCGGTAGCGAGAGAAAACGCACCAATGGCAGAAATAAATTGCGAAATCTTTGATTCTCGCAAGGTTCTTTTACAACGAAACCAAAAAAAGAAAGGATTGGGAAAAGTGGTTAAAATCAACTGAAATTGCTATTAAGAGAAGTTTCACGTTCGATATTTACAGAAGAAATTCTATATCTTTATCTCAGTGATTTTGTGAAGTTTATATTATTTTAGTAATAGTCATTTTAATTTGTTAGCCTTTTCTGCCATTTCTTGTTTTTCTCGCGTTTCCTCGACAGGATGTAAATTTGTGAACGAGAAATTTTTAAAGTAGCGAAAAGGTTACTAGCAGCGTGTTAATGCGCACGTTGCTGTTTCTACTAGCTGTTTGAATTCTGAATCCCGGCTTCGCATTTTTGCCGCCGAAGTTTAATCTTATGCCGGTGTAGGGTTCTGATTCAACCTTGTAGGTTAAATTAATTTGTATAGTCTTGAATTCCTAGCTTATCTTTAAATTTAGTTTTACATTATTTTTAGTTTTATTGCCACAAGTGGATGGTGGATTTGCAAGCACAAAGAGTATGCTGTCTGTAAATACGTAATTGAGTTGAATAAAAAGGTTTTTTACATCATTGCCCTGCTGTATTCATCTTTTAATCTTAGCGATAAGTCTCTAACATACTGTTACGAATTTTGTATTTAGTTAGATATACCTATTTAGTAGAATGATAATTAAAAACTGTTTTATTTCCCCGTGCAAATCAGCGCGTGATAAATTTTAAGACAAAGCTACGCTGTAAAAGTAAAAATACAAGAGCACTTACAATTAACATTGAATAAAAGTTTATCTCGGCAATTTATATTTAATTTGAATAAATGTAATTGACTACTATGTTAGCTGTATTCTCTCTTTCTGCTTTCCAGAAATTCTATTATTTTTGCTTTCCAGAAACTGCTAGAACTATCTAGCGCGGCCGATTTAAAAAGCTCATAAAAAGCTAGAGAACATCTCTCAGTTGTTTAGTGAGTTGTCTACTTAGCTGCTGTAATTTTGTTGATCGGATCAGCTTTTTCTGCGCTTTGGATTGCATTCTATTTTAACGTTTTTAGTAGTTTAAAGATTAGCTACTGATTATATTGCGATTCTGTTCGAATATCTCTCAGGAAAAAATTCCAGCATTTTGTTACTTTTCTTGAGATAAGAATAAATTTTATTAACTTTTTATCGGACTCGTGCATTCAGTTTATTACGTACCCGTACGCACGCAACAATACTTTCAAGTAGGTCTAGTAGCAGTTTATGCTAGCCTAGAAAATTGATCTGACAAGTTTCAATACGTGAAATTTTAAGATGATGCAACAAATTATTCTTTGATGAGTACACTGCATTCCCTGAAAAAAATGAAGATTCATACAGATATTACCTTTCGATATATTCCTGTGAAGTGCTTTGACTTTTCACCTATAGGAACCATTTTACCTTTGCCTCTTCAGAAGAGCTATTTCTAAGCCCAAACCCACCATGATCAATGAAGTCTGGAAAGAAGTGTAAGAGAAATGGAAATCAATATCTCTGGAAATTTTACGAAAGGCCCGTTCTGTCATGGAAATCACCATGCAGGCGTATAGTTCAGAAAAAAGGCTATCAGATCGAACATTTAGAAAATTCTCCTTACATTTTAAACATTAATTAAGCTACCCAGAAATCTTTCTGAAAATGTGTGAACACCCTCTGTATTATATCGTGTAATATTATATATTACAGAATTATACAGTGTAATATTATATAATGTAGTATTAAAATATGATATTATATATAATATAGTACTGTGTAGTGTAACATTAATTTTTCCACTACGTGTAATATAGAATAATTCCACTGCAGCTATTATTACAGTGTTTATAATGCTTAGAATAGTGCCACTTTTGTGGCATATATACTGTGGCATATACCCTCTTTGTGGCATATATACTGTAGTATCATATAGTGTAGTAAAGGGATACCCAGCCTTTTCCTTGCATCGAAACATTTAAAAGTATGGTTTTCTTCATCGACTTCTTACATTTTTGTCTAAAACGCAAGGCACACGGCTCTATCGTAACATAAATAATTGCGAGTAAATAACTTAAAAATAACACTTAGAAAAATAAAAGCTTATTAGATTTATGCTTTATTGTCTTTTGTATTATTATTATTTTACAAATATGAACAAGTTTCCGGAAGCAAAATCACAGATTCTAATTGCAAAAACAATCAGTTTTAAATTAATGTGGTGTCTGCGCTTGATGTATGGATGCAATTTTTTTATGTTTGGCATAAAACTGCTTAATTAAATTGCTAAATCGTCTTGTTCAAAAATATTCAACCTGTTTCTTATTTTTCGTATAGTAAATTACTGACTTGCCTGAAGCCTACTTCTATTAGATAAAGAGGAGGGGAAAGACAATAATGTTAGTTCGGTAAACAACTTTTATTTGGAGATATTTCTCATCGATGACTTTTAAATTCCAAAACTTAGTGTATCCATGTGTTTTGATTAAGACTTATATCGAGCGTCCTTCTTTAAAGCAATCAACATTTCTAGCATCATAATACCCAGATCAAATGTACTGCGTTTTTGCGAGCTATGCCGACACATTCACTATCAATGTCTCGGAAGCGAAAATTTAAAAATATATATATTTTCAATTTTGCAAAATCTCACTACATATCTTCTGAGGAACTTTGCTTCTTCGCACGTTTTCTAGTTGTGTTCCCTTTGCAGAAAAATTTTATACATTTTGAAAAAATATTACTGATTTTTAAAACCTATTAAATAATTTTCCTGTGTTTTTTTTCTTTATGATTATTTTATATGATTTTTTCCTTACTGCAAGGTACAGTTTTATTTCAATAGACAATCATTCAATTTAGTATATGAATAGATTTTTTCGTAATCAATGAGAATTTCATAATACGGTGCATATTCGGTTATCGAGCTCTTGATCACTGACACCCTTTATAACTTCTTCAAAATCAGATGCCAAAATCATTTCCAGCTTTGATGTATTTCCCTGGATTTGGCGAGATAGCCATTTACCACAATGATAAGTGGACTTATTACTGTAATCATATTTTGCCGGTGATGCTTCGTATTCTGATGCCTTTCGAGTGAACATTATTACGAGTATATGCTACTATATGTACGAGAGATACTACAATTTACATAAAATTTTACAAAAATTATTTACATGCATACAAAATTCGTAACATTACTCATTTCGCAAGCACTGCACGTCCCAGGCAGTAAAAACCCTAGACAGAAATACTATCTAGATATACTTAGATTGAAGCCACACCTATAACTGAATACGAAATGGAATACTTAAAAAATAATAATTTCAATAAAAATAACATACAGGTAATAAAATATTAAATAAATAAATAAATGCATAAATTTACAAATTTATGTACACGTAGGACCATGGGTTTAGTGTAGTGTTTACATTACGTACACTATAGGGACTATGCACTGTGATTATAATAAGGCGCTAGCCTGCCGTAAAGAAAGGCTTTAGGCTTTCAATCTGATGATTTACGGATCCCAAATACGACGTCATTTAGCCTGTTTAGGGCTGTGTAAGGACTGTAATTTAGGAGAAGTCCTTTCCGTCGAATCGAATTCTACAAGCACACCTTGTCACCTTCGTTGACTCGATGTTCTGTAGCTCTCGAGTAATATCAGGTCTTCATCTTGTAAGTCGCCAAGTTGACTCTCTGTCTTGCAAAACTTTTCATCACTTCAAATCGTGCCTGGAGATCTTGGATATACTACTCAGGTGATGAAGGCGTATCCGAAGGGCGACCAAACAAGAGATCACAAAGACGAAGGCTACTACTGAAGAGCATCTGGGACGGGGAGTAGCCGGTAGTCTCGTGGACAACACTGCGATAGGCCAGTAAGAACAGAGGTAACTTCTGGTCCCTGTCCTTTTGGTTTCTGGAAACCATCAGCGAGAGGTTCTTAAGGATGGCTCTCTATCATACCGTCTGACAGTGGATGTGAAGGGGTCATTTCACTTTGTTTTAGTCGAATAGTTTACAGAGTTCTTTAATTACAGCCGAGATAAAACTCCTTCCTTCATCGAAATATAACTGAAGAGACATTTCAAACCTGGAAATCCAAAGCTGTAAAATTACCTCTTCTACCGCCAAAGCCTCTTGATCAGAGATAGGATACGCTTCAGGCCACTTTGTACAGTAATCTACGAAAACGAGGCTGTAGTTATTGCCATCAGCAGATCGTGTTACAGGTCTAAGGATATCCAAGATTCCAAGGTGGTGAGCTCAAAAGATGCTCCTGCACTGCAACGTTGCAACTTCTCTCGGCTGTGTTTGTTCGGTCCTTTTCCTCCCGCAAAGATAGCGCACGATCGAAACCACTTTTGAAATTCAGCCTTTGCTTTACCCCAATAAAGCGAAGGCTGAATTACTGGTTACTCCTGTCTGGAACTCTATGCAAAATGTTCATTATTCTGAAGTAGCTTCCTGTCGTACTGCTTTGTAGATCTTTAAGAACGTCTGGGATTCGAGATCTTAGCTGCCGTGGAAATCTGAAATCTAAGCTGCCGTGGAACGCATTTCCATCATCCAGTTCGAACTTCTGTTTCGAATATGCAAGAAATCCCACAGAGATCAATATTGCTTAGTGGTAGGATTATAAATCGAAATGTCCTGTTAGGTATGTTTCCTAGTTGAAGATTCCATTAAGTAAATTCTGGGTTTAATTTCGCAGTCTTTCAGCTGGTGTTTCCTGACTTCTTCGTCCCTCCAGGGTTCTGAGGCAGATAATGTTGAAGTTATGACCGAGGTACGATTGGATTAAGCAGCTCGTATTTCGCTTCGACCCTGGAACAATATCGGTGGCTTTCTGAGCAGGGTCTTCCAGAAAGGACGTCCGCGTTTCTTTTTGATCCTGTGTACCTTCCGATGACGAATAGCTATGCCCTATTTCTGGAGTTTCTGTATCCATCGCGCTGTTTGGCCATAGCGCTTCTTGAAATTTAATAGCCAGGTTAATACTGCATTATCTGTGCGGAGTAGGAATTTTCTGCCCTAGAGTTAATAGTGAAAATATTCTACGGCTTTACCTATAGCGAGTGACTCTTTTCTGTTGACACAGTAATTTCTCTCTCGTAAATAGACACTTGATGATTGCACACTCTGATTGGGTTGCAGTATCTATTGGTTGTTTGCTGGGTTGAATCGAATTTTTACGTGTACACTAAAGCGCTTTTCAGATCCTTGACATGCGCCATTCCCAGGACTTCTGTATGTCAGGATTCCTCATACCATCGAAGAAGTAATTCGGGGAGAAGATTTTTCTCGTTTCGTTTGGGCTGTCGAAAAAGGTCGAGATGAGATATCCTTTCAACATCCATAAGCTCCTGGAGTGTTTTAGTTGATCTTTGTTGGCAAGATTTCAACTGAAGCCTGTCCCATAGTCTTTTAAACACTTCTCCCCAAACGCAACTCCAACACACCGAATAGAGCTTCAAATTCTAGCGCCTGGTTTTCGGGCAGAGTTTGAAGAATATCTGCTGCGTCTGCTCTTAGAGCTCGTGTCTATTCTGCTTCCAAAGCTTCGAAATTGTTTTCTATTATGGCAGTAATTTTTCTTTTTATTTCCTGTTGACTGGCTTTTATCTTTTCTTTTGCCACTTTCATCTGTTCTTTAAAGGACGTGATGCCTTTCTCATCTTTTATTGGCTCGCATCCATTTTTTCTTGGAACGCTGCAAAGGCTGTCATCAGCTGTCTTAGTAGCTTCTCCATCGCTTTTGTCACCAGCATTCAGTTCTACTTTTAACAAAACATATTATTACGTGCACATGAGCTCTTATTAGATTGAATATAGTCAGAACCGATGAAACCATGACAAAATGTGTATTTCCCATAACACTTTATAGACCTTTTCACAGAAATTTACTCGT